>NW_024121442.1:22230-65481 GCF_016745375.1 Pimephales promelas
CACACACACACAGACAGAAAGACACTGAGAGACAGAACAATGTAGGCTCAGAGTTGACCATATTCAAACAAAAATATCTGACTTTCTGTGGGTCCTAGCTAATGAGTGTCAATTAGAAAGTTGTCCGGCTCGAGGAGTACAATATACATACCGATTTTTGTAACTCTAGTTAAAACTAACAACCCCACTTTTGTCAAAAGGTGGTGCTACTGAGCCCTCACCACGCCCGTTTCTGAAACTTTGCACATGTCTACTGGCTAATAAATGTGATGTGTCTGTCGAGTTTCATGCATTTGAAGCATGCTAAGGGTCTCAAAAGCATCCTAAAAGAAGAATGGTAAAGTTTGATGCGTTGCCACGGCAACAGTTTCAAAAGATATCAAGAATCCATTCACAGGTCTACATCTGCCGTATGTTTACATTATACAGATGAAGTTTGAAGCAAATCGGGTAAAAATAAAGAGGGTGATATCAAAGCATTTTGAAAGTGACACACTTCCTGCTGCCAGTTGGTGGCGCTATAACTTTGACTCACAATAGTCACATCCATGTGATCGTCCTCTTACAGCGAACACACTGCTGAAGTTTCATCAAGATCAGTTAATGTATGCTGAAGTTATAACAAACTTCCTGTTTCACGTTTCTCGCTATGATTTCGTTTCCTCGCCACGGCCAAACCGTTCGAGATATCAAAAATCCCCTCGCAAACTTTCATCCTCAATGCCTTGACTTCATGCTGACCGAGTTTCCTGCCGTGTGTTTGAATTCTCTAGGAGGAGTATTGCACATTCCATTGCGAGCGTTTTACAAACAAACCTCAATAGCCGACTTCCTGTTGGGCTGGGGTAAAAAGTAAGAGTGTGAGGTATAGATGAAACGATGAGATCAACATGTGTACCGAGTTTCATATTATTACATTCAAGCGTGTTTGATTTATGGACCAAGTGTTCGGACCCCGTTCCAGGGGCGCTGTCTAGCCCCCTGCCACACCCAGGTACCATCTTCAGCCGGCTCTGATGGCTGTGGGATCTGACCTGTGTGCAAAGTTTCAAGAGTTTTCAAACCCGTTAAGGGCCCCAAAAGCCGCTAAGAGTCTCAAAATCATCAAAAAAAAGAATTTTAAAGTTTGATGCGTTGCCACGGCAACAGTATCAAAGATATCAAGAATCCATTCACAGGTCTTCATCTGCTATGTATTTACATTATACAGATTAAGTTTGAAGCAAATCGGGTAAAAATAAGAGGGTGATTTCAAAGCATTTTGAAAGTGACACACTTCCTGCTGCCAGTTGGTGGCGCTATAACTTTGACTCACAATAGTCACATCCATGTGATCGTCCTCTTACAGCGAACAAACTGCTGAAGTTTCATCAAGATCAGTTAATGTATGCTGAAGTTATAACACACTTCCTGTTTCACGTTTCTCGCCATAATTTCGTTTCCTCGCCACGGCCAAACCGTTCGAGATATCAAAAATCCCCTCGCAAACTTTCATCCTCAATGCCTTGACTTCATGCTGACCGAGTTTCGTGCCGTGTGTTTGAATTCTCTAGGAGGAGTACTTCAAATTCCATTGCGAGTGTTTTATGAACAACCCTAAATAACCGACTTCCTGTTGGGCTGGGGTAAAAAGTAATAGTTTGAGGTATATATGAACGATGAGATCAACATGTGTACCGAGTTTCATATTATTACATGCAAGCGTGTTTGATTTATGGACCAAGTTTTCGGACCCCGTTCCAGGGGGCGCTGTCTAGCCCCCCTGCCACGCCCGGGTACCATCTTCAGCCCGGCCCTGATGGCCGCGGGTTCTGACCCGTGTGCAAAGTTTCAAGAGTTTTTGAGCATGTTAAGGGCCCCAAAAGTGCCCAAATAGTCGTATAATATAATAATAATAATAATAATAAATAATATAGCTGCGAGCAGCGATGGCGGGCCCAAGCCGGTGGCACCGCAACCCCGGCTCCTTTAGTTACCTAAAGGCACCGGGGTGGCGGTGCCGAAGGCTTTGGCCCTTTCATGATTAAATGTTAAAACGGCTTGCCATAGTCTGTCATTTTGACTAGTCACAATTATGTTACAGATATCTTAAATGATAATACAAACTATCCAAAATGTAATTACGACTAGACAGAAAGACATTGTTGATATCTACAATGTTAATTTCCGGATAGGCAAACTTAGCTTTTAAATGTTAAAAGGGCTTGCCATACACGGACGTAGGCTCAGAGAGAGTCTCACCATATTCAAACCAAAATATCTGACTTCCTCTTGGTCTGAGCTAATGACTATGAATTAGAAAGTTGTCTGGCTTGAGGAGTACAATGTATATAACGATTTTTGTAACTGTAGATAAAAATAACAACCCCACTTTTGTCAAAAGGTGGCGCTATTTAGTCCCTGCACCATGCCCGTTTCTGAAACTTTGCACATGTCTACTGGCTAATAAATGTGATGTGTCTGTTGAGTTTCATGCAATTTCAAGCATGCTAAGAGTCTCAAAAGCATCCTAAAATAATTTCAAAGTTTGAAGCTTTGCCACGGCAACAGTTTAAAAGATATCAAGAATCCATTCACAGGTCTACATCTACCGTATGTTTACATTATACAGATGAAGTTTTTCATCTGTTTTTCATCATTATACAGATGAAGTTTTTCATCTGTTTACATTATACAGATGAAGTTTTTCATTCATATTATTACATGCAAGCGTGTTTGATTTATGGACCAAGTTTTCGGACCCCGTTCCAGGGGGCGCTGTCTAGCCCCCCTGCCACGCCTAGGTACCATCTTCAGCCCGGGCCTGATGGCTGTGGGATATGACCTGTGTGCAAAGTTTCAAGAGTTTTCAAACCCGTTAAGGGCCTCAAAAGCCATTAAGAGTCTCAAAATCATCAAAAAAAAAGAATTTTAAAGTTTGATGCGTTGCCACGGCAACAGTATCAAAGATATCAAGAATCCATTCACAGGTCTTCATCTGCCATGTATTTACATTATACAGATGAAGTTTGAAGCAAATCGGGTAAAAATAAGAGGTTGATTTCAAAGCATTTTGAAAGTGACACACTTCCTGCTGCCAGTTGGTGGCGCTATAACTTTGACTCGAAATAGTCACATCCATGTGATCGTCCTCTTACAGCGAACACACTGATGAAGTTTCATCAAGATATGTTAATGTATGCTGAAGTTATAACACACTTCCTGTTTCACGTTTCTCGCCATAATTTCGTTTCCTCGCCACGGCCAAACCGTTTGAGATATCAAAAATCCCCTCACAAACTTTCATCCTCAATGTCTTGACTTCTTGCACACCGAGTTTGGTTGTGATTGGTAAACACATGCGTTGTAATTTGATGTATTTCTCCTAGGACAACTATTCAAACAACCCATAATTCTCAACTTCCATTTTAATTGTCGTAAAACTTAGAGCACGAAAGTTGTTTGGCCTGATGTGATCTATAATTGTACCGAGTTTCATATTAATTCACGCAAGTGTGTTTGATTTATGGACAAATGTTCGAATCCCAGTCCAGGGGGCGCTGTCGAGCCGCCCTGCCACGCCCGATGACCAGCTTCAGCCCGGCCCTGATGGCCATGGGTTCTGACCCGTGTGCAAAGTTTCAAGAGTTTTAGAGGATGTTAAGGCCCCCGAAAATGCCAGAGAAGTCGCACACAGCAAATAAAGGGTTAAAATTAACCTGACAGGCGCCCCTCCTCTCACTCACACAGAGAGACACTGAGAGACTGGCAAAATTCTAAGATTTTCTCTACATTCAAACAAAGATATCTGACTTTCTGTGGGTCCTAGCTAATGAGTGTCAATTAGAAAGTTGTCCGGCTCGAGGAGTACAATATACATACCGATTTTTGTAACTCTAGTTAAAACTAACAACCCCACTTTTGTCAAAAGGTGGTGCTACTGAGCCCTCACCACGCCCGTTTCTGAAACTTTGCACATGTCTACTGGCTAATAAATGTGATGTGTCTGTCGAGTTTCATGCGATTTGAAGCATGCTAAGGGTCTCAAAAGCATCCTAAAAGAATGGTAAAGTTTGATGCGTTGCCACGGCAACAGTTTAAAAGATATCAAGAATCCATTCACAGGTCTACATCTGCCGTATATTTACATTATACAGATTAAGTTTGAAGCAAATCGGGTAAAAATAAAAGGGTGATTTCAAAGCATTTTGAAAGTGACACACTTCCTGCTGCCAGTTGGTGGCGCTATAACTTTGACTCACAATAGTCACATCCATGTGATCGTCCTCTTACAGCGAACACACTGCTGAAGTTTCATCAAGATCAGTTAATGTATGCTGAAGTTATAACACACTTCCTGTTTCACGTTTCTCGCCATAATTTCGTTTCCTCGCCACGGCCAAACCGTTCGAGATATCAAAAATCCCCTCGCAAACTTTCATCCTCAATGCCTTGACTTCATGCTGACCGAGTTTCCTGCCGTGTGTTTGAATTCTCTAGGAGGAGTATTGCACATTCCATTGCGAGCGTTTTACAAACAAACCTCAATAGCCGACTTCCTGTTGGGCTGGGGTAAAAAGTAAGAGTGTGAGGTATAGATGAAACGATGAGATCAACATGTGTACCGAGTTTCATATTATTACATGCAAGCGTGTTTGATTTATGGACCAAGTTTTCGGACCCCGTTCCAGGGGGCGCTGTCTAGCCCCCCTGCCACGCCTAGGTACCATCTTCAGCCCGGGCCTGATGGCTGTGGGATATGACCTGTGTGCAAAGTTTCAAGAGTTTTCAAACCCGTTAAGGGCCTCAAAAGCCATTAAGAGTCTCAAAATCATCAAAAAAAAAGAATTTTAAAGTTTGATGCGTTGCCACGGCAACAGTATCAAAGATATCAAGAATCCATTCACAGGTCTTCATCTGCTATGTATTTACATTATACAGATTAAGTTTGAAGCAAATCGGGTAAAAATAAGAGGGTGATTTCAAAGCATTTTGAAAGTGACACACTTCCTGCTGCCAGTTGGTGGCGCTATAACTTTGACTCACAATATTCACATCCATGTGATCGTCCTCTTACAGCAAACAAACTGCTGAAGTTTCATCAAGATCAGTTAATGTATGCTGAAGTTCTGACACACTTCCTGTTTCACGATTCTCGCCATAATTTCGTTTCCTCGCCACGGCCAAACCGTTCGAGATATCAAAAATCCCCTCGCAAACTTTCATCCTCAATGCCTTGACTTCATGCTGACCGAGTTTCGTGCCGTGTGTTTGAATTCTCTAGGAGGAGTACTTCAAATTCCATTGCGAGTGTTTTATGAACAACCCTAAATAACCGACTTCCTGTTGGGCTGGGGTAAAAAGTAATAGTTTGAGGTATATATGAACGATGAGATCAACATGTGTACCGAGTTTCATATTATTACATGCAAGCGTGTTTGATTTATGGACCAAGTTTTCGGACCCCGTTCCAGGGGGCGCTGTCTAGCCCCCCTGCCACGCCCGGGTACCATCTTCAGCCCGGCCCTGATGGCCGCGGATTCTGACCCGTGTGCAAAGTTTCAAGAGTTTTTGAGCATGTTAAGGGCCCCAAAAGTGCCCAAATAGTCGTATAAATAATAATAATAATAATAAATATAGCTGCGAGCAGCGATTGCGGGCCCAAGCCGGTGGCACCGCAACCCCGATGCCTTTAGTTACCCAAAGGCACCGGGATGGTGGTACCGCCGGCTTTGGCCCTTTATCGCTGCTCACAGCTATATTTATATTTAATATAAAGCCGGTGGCACCGCCACCTTGGTGCCTTTAGGGTTATTCTGTACGACGTGTAAAAACGTAACCCCCGCTTTGACTATCAAAAAGAAGTGTATTGTAGAGCTTGCATCAATGCGGACTCGATGCGCTGTGCGCTGTAACTCCATGTGGCTTTAAGCGCATCATTCTCCACTCGGGATGCGCATAAGCGTTTTGTGCCACACTGTACTGAGCCTTTCATATCATAATGCAGTGACGCAATGACAGATTATTAATTGCCTTTCTTGTTCTGTTCCATCTATTATATGTTGATAATAGATAGGACAGAGCACTAAAAACCTCAAACAAAGCACTAAAAACTTAAGCTGTTTGCTGTGTAGTCTGAGAATGAGCTGTTTGATTTGCACCCTCTTCCTCTTCACTGTCCTCCATAAAAACCAGCTATCCAGGTCCATGTTGTTCTAGAAAGTTTGTATGTTGCTGCCTCAATTAACATCTCTGCTATACATTTAAAACATGGCTATATCTAAAATAATTTATCTTTTTGATTTTTGTTATCTTGTTTTTCATGAATATTTTACAACAATACAAAGAGCAATGTGTATTTTCCATTAATATAGTTTGTAATGGCTTTTTTTGTCATAGATTATAATCATATATTTTTTGGATTTGTTATTTATCTTTATAATGAAGTTGTCTGTATTAAGTAGATTGTGTTTAACACACACAAGAGTGATTTATTAGTTCAACACATAGTTATAGAAATTCTACTTTATCTAAAAAAACCCTGCACTTTATACACACACACACACACACACACACATAAATACATGTAAATAAAAATACCAAAAAAAACATCAAATGTGTTTTTAGTCAGAGTATTATTTTATACAGAAACAAATATTTGTAATTCAGATAAGAATGAAGTTAGTGTTTTAAAATCTTAAGGAAAACAAATATATTGAAATATAGCACATGAATTTTAAATTCATTCAACTTCAATTACAAATACAATCTTACTTTTATTTAAAGCAAACTATACATTTAAAAGATGGGGGTTATATGCCTATTTTGTCATTTAAAAATATTGTTATGCAAAATTGTTATGCAAAAAGACAAGGACTTAGAGACAAGGACTTGTAGGAAAAATCGCAGCCAGCCACACACACACACACATAAACACAGACAACAGCCCTCCCTCCCCACACACACACACACACACACACACACACACACACACACAGACAACAGCCCTCCCCTCACACACACACACACACACACACACACACACAGAGAGAGAGAGAGAGAGAGAGAGAGAGAGAGAGAGAGAGAGAGAGAATCGCAGGGGAAATAAATCCATTCAAACTACAATATCTGACTTTCTGTTGCTCAGAGCGAATGACTTTAAATTGGAAAGTTGATCGGCTTGACGAGAACAATATACGTGGTAAGTTTTGTAACTGTAGGTAAATTGAGCAAAGTTATAACACACTTTATGTGTCCTTTTTTAGTCATAAAATTCATTTCCTCGCCACGGCCAGACCGTTCGAGATATCAAAAATCCGTCCGGAATTGAGCATCCTCAATGTCTTGACTTCATGCACACCGAGTTTGGTTGTGATTGGTAAACACATGCATTGTGATTTGATGTATTTCTCCTAGGACAATTATTCAAACAACCCATAATTCATAATTCATAAATAACTTCCATTTGAACTGTCATAAAACTTAGAGCACGAAAGTTGTTTGGCCTGATGTGATCTATAATTGTACCGAGTTTCATATTAATTCATGCAAGTGTGTTTGATTTATGGACAAATGTTCGAATCCCAGTCCAGGGGGCGCTGTCGAGCCGCCCTGCCACGCCCGGTTACCAGCTTCAGCCCGGCCCTGATGGCCATGGGTTCTGACCCGTGTGCAAAGTTTCAAGAGTTTTCGAGGATGTTAAGGCCCCCGAAAATGCCAGAGAAGTCGCACACAGCAAATAAAGGGTTAAAATTAACCTGACAGGCGCCCCTCCTCTCACTCACACAGAGGGACACTGAGAGACTGGCAAAATTCTGAGATTTTCTCTACATTCAAACAAACATATCTGACTTTCTGTGGGTCCTAGCTAATGAGTGTCAATTAGAAAGTTGTCCGGCTCGAGGAGTACAATATACATACCGATTTTTGTAACTGTAGATAAAACTAACAACCCCACTTTTGTCAAAAGGTGGCGCTACTGAGCCCTCACCACGCCCGTTTCTGAAACTTTGCACATGTCTACTGGCTAATAAATGTGATGTGTCTGTCGAGTTTCATGCAATTTGAAGCATGCTAAGGGTCTCAAAAGCATCCTAAAAGAATGGTAAAGTTTGATGCGTTGCCACGGCAACAGTTTCAAAGATATCAAGAATCCATTCACAGGTCTACATCTGCCGTATGTTTACATTATACAGATGAAGTTTGAAGCAAATCGGGTAAAAATAAAAGGGTGATTTCAAAGCATTTTGAAAGTGACACACTTCCTGCTGCCAGTTGGTGGCGCTATAACTTTGACTCACAATAGTCACATCCATGTGATCGTCCTCTTACAGCGAACACACTGCTGAAGTTTCATCAAGATCAGTTAATGTATGCTGAAGTTATAACACACTTCCTGTTTCACGTTTCTCGCCATATTTCGTTTCCTCGCCACGGACAAACCGTTCGAGATATCAAAAATCCCCTCGCAAACTTTCATCCTCAATGTCTTGACTTCACGCTGACCGAGTTTCGTCGAATTTGGATCAAAGCTCTAGGAGGAGTATTTAACATTCCATTGCGAGCGTTTTACAAACAAACCTCAATAGCCGACTTCCTGTTGGGCTGGGGTAAAAAGTAAGAGCGCGAGGTATAGATGAAACGATGAGATCAACATGTGTACCGAGTTTCATATTATTACATACAAGCGTGTTTGAGTTATGGACCAAGTGTTCGGACCCCGTTCCAGGGGGCGCTGACGAGCCGCCCTGCCACGCCCAGGTACCAGCTTCAGCCCGGCTCTGATGGCCGCGGGTTCTGACCCGTGTGCAAAGTTTCAAGAGTTTTCGAGCATGTTAAGGGCCCCAAAAGTGCCCGAATAGTCGTTAGAAAAATAAAATAAAAAAAATATAGCTGCGAGCAGCGATGGCGGGCCCAAGCCGGAGGCACCGCAACCCCGGTTCCTTTAGTTACCTAAAGGCACCCGGGTGGCGGTGCCGAAGGCTTTGGCCCTTTCATGATTAAATGTTAAAACGGCTTGCCATACTCTGTCATTTCGACTAGTCACAATTATGTTACAGATATCTTAAATGATAATACAAACTATCCAAAGTGTAACGACTAGACAGAAAGACTTTGTTGATATCTACAATGTTAATTCCGGACAGGCAAACTTAGCTTTTAAATGTTAAAAGGGCTTGCCATACAGGGACGTAGGCTCAGAGAGAGGCTCACCATATTCAGACCAAAATATCTGACTTCCTCTTGGTCCGAGCTAATGACTATGTATTAGAAAGTTGTACGGCTTGAGGAGTACAATGTATATAGCGATTTTTGTAACTGTAGATAAAACTAACAACCCCACTTTTAAGTATATATATGGTGCCTTTAGTGTTATTCTGCACGACGTGCAAAAACTTAACCCCCGCTTTTTTAAGTATATATATATATATATATATATATATAAAGAGGGTTATTCTGCACGACGTGCAAAAACTTAACCTCCGCATTGACTGTCGAAGAGAAGTGTGCAGAAGAGCTTGCATCAGTGAGGGCTTTGCAAAATATATATACATACAAACACACACACACACACACATATAAATGAGGTTAGTGTTTTACAATATTAAGGAAAGCAAATGTATTGAAATATAGCACATTAATTTTAAATTCATTCAGCTTCAATTACCAATTTGTAGTTTACCAATTTATCTTACTTTTATTTAAAGCAAACTATACATTTAAAAGGGGGGGGGGGGGCAAGTCAAGTCAAGTCACAGGCTATGTCAAGTCAAGTCAAGTCTTGTAGTAGGTTAAGTCAAGTGCAAGTCAAGTCACCTTATTATTTTAATTTTACATGCAGAATCTGATCTTAATAAAATGAAAAGACAAGATAAGTATTTGCCAGTAAATTACAATAATTTGCATTGTAAATACTCATGTTCAGTAAAATACACCATGGAATCAAACAAAATTGTAACTTCATAAAATTATTTATTTTTCACTTCTGCCAACAGTGTGTTTGAAATGTTTTAAATTTTCAACATTGAGTCCATAAAACAAATAACAGCTTAACATCCTACAGACTCTCTGAACACCTTCCTCTCTCTCAAACACAGTTTACAAACAATATTAAACTTTGTTACACTCTCTCTCTCTCTCTCTCTCTCTCTCTCTCTCTCTCTCTCTCTCTCTCTCTCTCTCTCTCTCTCTCTCTCTCTCTCTCTCTCACACACACACACACAGTGGCGGTTCTAGACCATTTCAACTGGGGGGGCCAAGCTGGGGCCAGTTGTACTGTTAGAGGGGCCAGTTACATTTAGACCTTATCATTTTCTGCACTGCACTGAATGCATAAATAAGCAAAATACCATGTTTATAATTATCCAACAATTTGCATTTGCATTATATTTTTACATTTGCATTACATATATCAGTCTGTATTTGAATTTCCATTTTATTTTTTTACATTGAATATACAGTATGTATATATATATATATATATATATATATATATATATATATATAATTTTTACAAATTAATCTACGATTTTTGTGGGTTTTTTTTTTTTTTTTTTGCAAAAAGATCAGCAAATTATCCTCTAAACTGGCCTTTTTAGGGGGCTTTCCTCTCAGGGTGAATGAGCTTTTTTATAATTGTTTTTTTCCTGACATCTTTGAAAGACAGAAGCAATAATTAATGCATCCTTGGCCAGGATATAATTATAAAATATGACATGATTTTAAAAGTGACCTATAATATCGACTATGCAATACACTTTAATTTATCTAGTGCTAATAAAATTATTAAGCCTATTTGGAGAGAGAGATGTTTATAATGTGACAATATGTCAGTCATCGTGATTCGTGTAATAAGATGACTAGGCCTAGACTACTTGTTCTGAGCAGGTGTTGTCAGTGAACAGGCTGTAAAACTGTTGTCTAAGTTACAGACTGATACTAATTAAATGGGAAACGAATCGATTACCTAACGTAACCTCGGTTCTCTCTAGATGAGGGAACGAGCATTGCGTAAGCTAGCTTACGCTACGGGAAAGATTCATCTTACATCAGTCAAGTTGTCATAGTTTTTGTCAAACAAGTTGTGAATTTGTTGTAACATTAAAACAGGAGATCATGACTTACTCCGTGCTCCAAGTGATGTTCGGAGCTCCAGTGATTAGTTTCATCTGTGGGACGGGTGAAGAAACTTTCGGAAGATGTTGTAACAGAATCATATGAACAATTCCAGGATATGCTTTTTTTCATTGGTTGTTGCGTTAAATTTTACCCAGATACAATAGTGCCCTTTTCTGATTGGCTATTAAGTAGCACTTCTCTTTTTTTGATTGGCTGATGCGTAGCAGGGTCGACTGCTGAACTCCAGGCGAGACGCGCTTGATTCTCACGTGAGAGCGGCGCGGCCAGAGAAATTGCGTATATTAAATATATTATTAATAGTTTTTCCGCATGAGAAATACAATGTGTGACGGGAGTGTGAGACAAAAGACTGAAACGAGTGACTGTCATGCTCAATGCGTGACACACTATAAAAAAAATATTTCACACTGACTCCACATTTAGGGGGGCCACAAGGGGGTCCAAGCTTGTTGTCGCAGGGGCACTGGCCCCCCAGGCCCCCGCCTAGAACCGCCACTGCTCACACACACACACACACACACTTTCTCTCTCTCTCAAGAAGCAAAAACATGACTGCTAAAGGTTGTATCAGCGATGGCGGGGTAACATCACTTAACATCACGAGTGATATTCCCTTAGGCCACGCCCCCTTGTCTCCCCAAAGTATTATAAGCAATCATGCGCATCCCGTGTGCAGAATGATGCACTTGAAGCAACACCAAGTCACAGCACGCAACGCTTCACATTGAAAAGAACATAGCGAAGGGATGGTATCTATAATCTATGCTTAGTAGGGCTGCACGATTTGGGAAAATGTCATATTGCCATTATTGAGCCAATATTGCAATTGCGATTTGCGACTCCGATATAATAAAATGGTTTCATGAGTCCAACTTGCTTGGTTCTAAAGTAAAATGCACACACAGATTAATGTTTATTTCTCAACTCAAACTAAAAACAACAACAACAACAATAAATGATTGATAACACCTATAATGATCAATAAACCATCAACCAAACCAACATTACAGTGATTCCATCAATTGAAAGCCATCAACTTTTTAAAAAATTATTAGGCTTAAAAAAAATATATAACAGCTTTTAAATTAAGTGAACTTCAAACAATCCCCACATAAACCCATAATAAAAAACATATTTACCTGTGCCCTTCCTGTCTTAACAGGTACAGAAATTGAATAAAGTTATCAAACAGTCTGCGCTGCCTGAATCATAAATTATATATATAATAATCCTTATTAAAGCTACAAAAGTTCTTTACTCAAGATCAGTGAGTAATTTTCTAATTTCCCTTTGTTCTTTTAACTTTACTGAAAGAACGCTTTATTCGCTGCTGGCCCTTTAAGAGCACCCGTTGCCGAGACGCGGATCTCACACGCGCCTCATAGCACAACTCACAACTCTCACATTTTGGCATAATTGTGTGTGCTATTGTTCGTTCAAGCTCGAAAGAGAACTGTTTATTCTGGGCTGGCACACGGTCAGTGCATGCGCATTATGCGAGTCTCATCTATTCTAATCTAGGGCACTCACAGGCAGCTTTTCACTTCTTGTCGTGCAAAATGCGAAAAGGCATTTGAACCAATAAGAGGGGGATCTTGTAACACTAGTCAAAGGATGACAAAAAAGAAGAGATGCTGCGCTAATAGCCCTACTTTGTTTATTTCATTTAAAATCGCGGCATTTTGCGTTATATAATTGCATAGGTTTGAGATCGCTATTACGACTGCGATATAATTAATCGTGCAGCACTAATGCTTAGTGTATTCTAAAGGGCAATAAACTCCACTCCAGCAAGATAGTCATTTTATGCAAATCATAGACCTTTATGCCTTATCTACAAATAAAGTATAATATTGGGAACATTGATCTTGAAGAGAGTGTCGTCGTGTTACTGTCGCAACCGAACGCGACGCGCTAATGCTGATGCATGGAGAATGACTGAGGCGAGATGACTTTCCGTTAACTTTAACTTAGAGACTAAAATATTAATTTTACCACACATTAAGCTATTGAATGACTTTAGAAGTCTTGGAATATAGTGTGAAAACTTGATTGTGCTTTACAGTTTTTTATGCCTTTAGTGGGGCTTAACAAAATAACACAATATGCAGAATGTCGGACGTCACTTATAGGCTAAACTGTTTTTATAGATAAAACTACTATTTACATTCGGCAGTCATGAAAACAAATCTCAGATAACGGTTGACTAGGTAACAATGTGTAATTTTGCGCCGGAGTTCTCCTTTAACTTACATTAGCTAGCTAACTACGAACGAGCTAACCAGATAACATTAACAAATTGACAAGCACTTACTGGGCAGAATATGGCTCTTCAAATGACGGACGAAATTGGAGGTTGTCATCTGACTGTCCGCGATCTTAACGTTGCATGTCTTGCAAAGCGCTGTTCTTTTGCCATCTTGTTGTAAGAAATTCTTGAATCCAAAAGCGACGACGACCCTCGTTATCCCTCCGGCTGACATGTTGATGTGATCTGATGTAAGTGGGCGTGGTGTGCGCGTAAGGTATGAGAAGGCATGACTGATGATCTCTGATCCAGTCATGACAGCGCTATTCTCAGCCTGCGCTCCAGCTGGATCAACTTTATTTTTTTTTACATAATTTATATATTTTATATTCAAACTGAAAACATGATGTGATTAACACTCAAGTCATATTATTACATGCAAGTGTGTTTGATTTATGGACCAAATTTTCAGATCAAGTTTATGGACCAAGTTAATTTAATTAATAAACTAATTATATAAAACTATTAATGCACTACAATTAAACTGGTTATATGCCTTTACTTATAAAAAAATAAAAAACTTATTTAAAAAAATACCAGGCTTAAGGCATTTATTTTTTATGCAGGCCATACACACAGGAGTGAAATGGTTAATACCCCTCCCCCTACAAACACACACACATACACAGACAGGCAAAGACAGCAGGCTCAGATTGAGCAAGACCACATTCAAACAAACATATCTGACTTTCTGTGGGTCCTAGCTAATGAGTGTCAATTAGAAAGTTGTCCGGCTCGAGGAGTACAATATACATACCGATTTTTGTAACTGTAGATAAAACTAACAACCCCACTTTTGTCAAAAGGTGGCGCTACTGAGCCCTCACCACGCCCGTTTCTGAAACTTTGCACGTGTCTACTGGCTAATAAATGTGATGTGTCTGTCGAGTTTCATGCAATTTCAAGCATGCTAAGGGTCTCAAAAGCATCCTAAAAGAATGGTAACGTTTGATGCGTCGCCACGGCAACAGTTTCAAAGATATCAAGAATCCATTCACAGGTCTACATCTGCCGTATGTTTACATTATACAGATGACGTTTGAAGCAAATCGGGTAAAAATAAAAGGGTGATATCAAAGCATTTTGAAAGTGACACACTTCCTGCTGCCAGTTGGTGGCGCTATAACTTTGACTCACAATAGTCACATCCATGTGATCGTCCTCTTACAGCGAACACACTGCTGAAGTTTCATCAAGATCAGTTAATGTATGCTGAAGTTATAACACACTTCCTGGTTCACGTTTCTCGCCATGATTTCGTTTCCTCGCCACGGCCAAACCGTTCGAGATATCAAAAATCCCCTCGCAAACTTTCATCCTCAATGTCTTGACTTCATGCTGACCGAGTTTTGTCGAATTTGGATCAAAGCTCTAGGAGGAGTATTTAACATTCCATTGCGAGCGTTTTACAAACAAACCTCAATAGCCGACTTCCTGTTGGGCTGGGGTAAAAAGTAAAAGCGCGAGGTATAGATGAAACTATGAGATCAACATGTGCACAGAGTTTCATATTATTACATACAAACGTGTTTGAGTTATGGACCAAGTGTTCGGACCCCGTTCCAGGGGGCGCTGACGAGCCGCCCTGCCACGCCCGGGTACCAGCTTCAGCCCGGCTCTGATGGCCGCGGGTTCTGACCCATGTGCAAAGTTTCAAGAGTTTTCGAGCACGTTAAGGGCCCCAAAAATGCCCAAAAGGTTACAAAATAATAATAAATATAGCTGCGAGCAGCGATTGCGGGCCCAAGCCGGTGGCACCGCAACCCCGATGCCTTTAGTTACCCAAAGGCACCGGGATGGTGGTACCGCCGGCTTTGGCCCTTTATCGCTGCTCACAGCTATATTTATATTTAATATAAAGCCGGTGGCACCGCCACCTTGGTGCCTTTAGGGTTATTCTGTACGACGTGTAAAAACGTAACCCCCGCTTTGACTATCAAAAAGAAGTGTATTGTAGAGCTTGCATCAATGCGGACTCGATGCGCTGTGCGCTGTAACTCCATGTGGCTTTAAGCGCATCATTCTCCACTCGGGATGCGCATAAGCGTTTTGTGCCACACTGTACTGAGCCTTTCATATCATAATGCAGTGACGCAATGACAGATTATTAATTGCCTTTCTTGTTCTGTTCCATCTATTATATGTTGATAATAGATAGGACAGAGCACTAAAAACCTCAAACAAAGCACTAAAAACTTAAGCTGTTTGCTGTGTAGTCTGAGAATGAGCTGTTTGATTTGCACCCTCTTCCTCTTCACTGTCCTCCATAAAAACCAGCTATCCAGGTCCATGTTGTTCTAGAAAGTTTGTATGTTGCTGCCTCAATTAACATCTCTGCTATACATTTAAAACATGGCTATATCTAAAATAATTTATCTTTTTGATTTTTGTTATCTTGTTTTTCATGAATATTTTACAACAATACAAAGAGCAATGTGTATTTTCCATTAATATAGTTTGTAATGGCTTTTTTTGTCATAGATTATAATCATATATTTTTTGGATTTGTTATTTATCTTTATAATGAAGTTGTCTGTATTAAGTAGATTGTGTTTAACACACACAAGAGTGATTTATTAGTTCAACACATAGTTATAGAAATTCTACTTTATCTAAAAAAAACCTGCACTTTATACACACACACACACACACACACATAAATACATGTAAATAAAAATACCAAAAAAAAACATCAAATGTGTTTTTAGTCAGAGTATTATTTTATACAGAAACAAATATTTGTAATTCAGATAAGAATGAAGTTAGTGTTTTAAAATCTTAAGGAAAACAAATATATTGAAATATAGCACATGAATTTTAAATTCATTCAACTTCAATTACAAATACAATCTTACTTTTATTTAAAGCAATCTATACATTTAAAAGATGGGGGTTATATGCCTATTTTGTCATTTAAAAATATTGTTATGCAAAATTGTTATGCAAAAAGACAAGGACTTAGAGACAAGGACTTGTAGGAAAAATCACAGCCAGCACACACACACACACATAAACACAGACAACAGCCCTCCCCTCCCCACACACACACACACACACACACACACACACAGAGAGAGAGAGAGAGAGAGAGAGAGAGAGAGAGAGAGAGAGAGAGAGAGAGAATCGCAGGGGAAATAAATCCATTCAAACTACAATATCTGACTTTCTGTTGCTCAGAGCGAATGACTTTAAATTGGAAAGTTGATCGGCTTGACGAGAACAATATACGTGGTAAGTTTTGTAACTGTAGGTAAATTGAGCAAAGTTATAACACACTTTATGTGTCCTTTTTTAGTCATAAAATTCATTTCCTCGCCACGGCCAGACCGTTCGAGATATCAAAAATCCGTCCGGAATTGAGCATCCTCAATGTCTTGACTTCATGCACACCGAGTTTGGTTGTGATTGGTAAACACATGCATTGTGATTTGATGTATTTCTCCTAGGACAATTATTCAAACAACCCATAATTCATAATTCATAAATAACTTCCATTTGAACTGTCATAAAACTTAGAGCACGAAAGTTGTTTGGCCTGATGTGATCTATAATTGTACCGAGTTTCATATTAATTCATGCAAGTGTGTTTGATTTATGGACAAATGTTCGAATCCCAGTCCAGGGGGCGCTGTCGAGCCGCCCTGCCACGCCCGGTTACCAGCTTCAGCCCGGCCCTGATGGCCATGGGTTCTGACCCGTGTGCAAAGTTTCAAGAGTTTTCGAGGATGTTAAGGCCCCCGAAAATGCCAGAGAAGTCGCACACAGCAAATAAAGGGTTAAAATTAACCTGACAGGCGCCCCTCCTCTCACTCACACAGAGGGACACTGAGACACTGGCAAAATTCTGAGATTTTCTCTACATTCAAACAAACATATCTGACTTTCTGTGGGTCCTAGCTAATGAGTGTCAATTAGAAAGTTGTCCGGCTCGAGGAGTACAATATACATACCGATTTTTGTAACTGTAGATAAAACTAACAACCCCACTTTTGTCAAAAGGTGGCGCTACTGAGCCCTCACCACGCCCGTTTCTGAAACTTTGCACATGTCTACTGGCTAATAAATGTGATGTGTCTGTCGAGTTTCATGCAATTTGAAGCATGCTAAGGGTCTCAAAAGCATCCTAAAAGAATGGTAAAGTTTGATGCGTTGCCACGGCAACAGTTTCAAAGATATCAAGAATCCATTCACAGGTCTACATCTGCCGTATGTTTACATTATACAGATGAAGTTTGAAGCAAATCGGGTAAAAATAAAAGGGTGATTTCAAAGCATTTTGAAAGTGACACACTTCCTGCTGCCAGTTGGTGGCGCTATAACTTTGACTCACAATAGTCACATCCATGTGATCGTCCTCTTACAGCGAACACACTGCTGAAGTTTCATCAAGATCAGTTAATGTATGCTGAAGTTATAACACACTTCCTGTTTCACGTTTCTCGCCATATTTCGTTTCCTCGCCACGGACAAACCGTTCGAGATATCAAAAATCCCCTCGCAAACTTTCATCCTCAATGTCTTGACTTCACGCTGACCGAGTTTCGTCGAATTTGGATCAAAGCTCTAGGAGGAGTATTTAACATTCCATTGCGAGCGTTTTACAAACAAACCTCAATAGCCGACTTCCTGTTGGGCTGGGGTAAAAAGTAAGAGCGCGAGGTATAGATGAAACGATGAGATCAACATGTGTACCGAGTTTCATATTATTACATACAAGCGTGTTTGAGTTATGGACCAAGTGTTCGGACCCCGTTCCAGGGGGCGCTGACGAGCCCCCTGCCACGCCCAGGTACCAGCTTCAGCCCGGCTCTGATGGCCGCGGGTTCTGACCCGTGTGCAAAGTTTCAAGAGTTTTCGAGCATGTTAAGGGCCCCAAAAGTGCCCGAATAGTCGTTAGAAAAATAAAAGAAAAAAAATAATAATAAAATAATAAAAAAAATAATAAAAATATAGCTGCGAGCAGCGATGGCGGGCCCAAGCCGGTGGCACCGCAACCCCGGTTCCTTTAGTTACCTAAAGGCACCCGGGTAGCGGTGCCGAAGGCTTTGGCCCTTTTATGATTAAATGTTAAAACGGCTTGCCATACTCTGTCATTTCGACTAGTCACAATTATGTTACAGATATCTTAAATGATAATACAAACTATCCAAAATGTAATTACGAATAGACAGAAAGACGTTGTTGATATCTACAATGTTAATTCCGGACAGGCAAACTTAGCTTTTAAATGTTAAAAGGGCTTGCCATACAGGGACGTAGGCTCAGAGAGAGGCTCACCATATTCAAACCAAAATATCTGACTTCCTCTTGGTCCGAGCTAATGACTATGTATTAGAAAGTTGTCCGGCTTGAGGAGTACAATGTATATACCGATTTTTGTAACTGTAGATAAAACTAACAACCCCACTTTTGTCAAAAGGTGGCGCTATTTAGTCCTTGCACATTGCCCGTTTCTGAAACTTTGCACGTCTACTGGCTAATAAATGTGATGTATCTGTTGAGTTTCAAGCAATTTCAATTTCAATTTGACTGTTGAAAAGAAGTGCGCCGATTAGATACTCAGGATCGGTATCGGCTCTGACACTGCCATCTTTGACGAGGCTGATTCAAATTCTATATTGTGCATATACTATTCTGTTAGGCACAAAGGCACAAAAACTTTCTAAAGTACCATAAAGTTTTTGTGTACTGTATTATTAGTGTTCTGAAGCTATTATGTGATATAGAAATTAATATTTAAGTCATTAAATTCAAGAACACAAACTTTTCCCTCTCTGCGCCTGTCAGTCATTCTCCATTCAGCATTCAAACAGCACGTCACATTCGGTTACAGTCAATGATGAAACGATCTTCAATGATTCAATGTTAATCCTATTATACTGGATCTTTAAGATAAAGGTCTAAAGGTCTATATTTTCGAATGAAGAAACTTTTTCTTGCTGGACTTTATTGCTGTAACTTAATCGTGTTACTTTCTACCGGGTGTCGGACGCTGTCGGTTAGATCACAACACTAGAGTCAGAGCACTATAATTGTTCTTCACGCACACAGTAACTGAAATTTAAAACCTTTAAAAGAAAAGGCTCAATAAACTATTGCATAGATAGATAATGTATAATACACTGTTCATAAATATGTATTTCCTTTGTGCTTTGAACTTTTCAATACGGACTCAATGCGCTGTAACTTCATGTGGCTTCAAGCACATCATTCTCCGCTCGGGATGCACATAAGTGCTTTGTGCTGCACCGTATTGGAGCCGTAATATCATAATGCAGTGACGTAATGACAGATTATTAATTGCCTTTCAATTATATGTTGCTTTATAGCAGCCATGGCTATATTTTTTTTTAATGATTTTTGTTATCTTGTTTTTCATGAATGTATTTTTCAAAAATAAGAGCAATGTGTATTATCTATTATTAATATGGTTTATAATAGCATTTTTGTCATAGATTATGACAAAGTAATCATATGATCCACCAGCGAGGAACCAGCAGAACAGAGTGAACATTCTTTCTGTTTAGTTCAATCCTACTTAATAGGAATTTATTTAAAATGCTCGCTCTACTCCACACCATTAATGTCTTGTGCGGACATCCGTATTTTGACTTTCGGTTTTAAGTAAGCGATTTAAAAGCTCCCAAGTCCCAGCGGAGTCACACGTTGATTAACCGGTGGGAATATACACAATAGGCCTACCTGATATTGAACACAAGAGGGCAGTATAGCACTACGTATGACTCAGATTATTATTTTTTTATGAATTTTACAACAATTCTGGCTGTTTTTGAACGTAAACACAATTCTTAAATGAAAAAAAGGAAAAATTGGGGAAGTTATAATATTTGTATAATTTAATTTAGAAACAAATGATGTATAATTACATTTTTAGAAGATATGAGGCTTTTAGTGTTTACTTTTTTGACATTACTTTAATCTTTTGCCATAGTTGCACATGTCTATTGGCTAATAAATGTGATGTATCTGTTGAGTTTCAAGCAATTTCAAGCAAGCTAAGAGTCCCAAAAGCATCAAAAAATAATGTTAAAGTTTGTTTCGTTGCCACGGCATTTTGAAAGTGACACACTTCCTGCTGCCAGTTGGTGGCGCTATAACTTTGACTCACAATAGTCACATCCATGTGATCGGTCTCTTACAGCGAAAACACTGCTGAAGTTTCATCAAGATCAGTTAATGTATGCTGAAGTTATAACACACATCCTGTTCCATGTTTCTCGCCATAATTTCGTTTCCTCGCCACGGCCAAACCGTTCGAGATATCAAAAATCCCGTGGCACTTTTTCATCCTTAATGTCTTGACTTCACGCTGATCGAGTTTCGTCGAATTTGGTTCAGTGCTCTAGGAGCAATAATTTAAATTACATTGCATGTGTTTTAAACACAACCCTAAATAGCCAACTTCCTGTTGGGCTGGGGTAAAAAGTAAGAGTGTGAAGTATATATGAAACGATGAGATCTATATGTGTACCAAGTTTCATATTATTACATGCAAGTGTGTTTGATTTATGGACCAAATTTTCAGACCAAGTTTATTGACCAAGTTAATCTGATTAATAAACTAATTATATAAAACTATTGTCAATTCACTACAATTAAACTAGTTATATGCCTTTACTTATAAAAAATAAAAATAAAAACTTATTTAAAAAATACCAGGCTTGAGAAATGTATTTTCTTTATGCAGGTCATACACACAGCAGTGAAATGGTTAAGCCCCCTCCCCCTGCACACACACACACACACACACACACACACAGACAGCCAGCCAGCCAGCCAAAGGCTCAGAGTGGCCATATTCAAACAAAAATATCTGACTTTCTGTGGGTCCTAGCTAATAAGTGTCAATTAGAAAGTTGTCCGGCTCGAGGAGTACAATATACATACCAATTTTTGTAACTCTAGTTAAAACTAACCACCCCACTTTTGTCAAAAGGTGGCGCTACTGAGCCCTCACCACGCCCGTTTCTGCAACTTTGCACATGTCTACTGGCTAATAAATGTGATGTGTCTGTCGAGTTTCATGCAATTTGAAGCATGCTAAGGGTCTCAAAAGCATCCTAAAAGCATCCTAAAAGAAGGGTAAAGTTTGATGCGTCGCCACGGCAACAGTTTCAAAGATATCAAGAATCCATTCACAGGTCTACATCTGCCGTATGTTTACATTATACATATGAAGTTTGAAGCAAATCGGGTAAAAATAAAAGGGTGATATCTAAGCATTTTGAAAGTGACACACTTCCTGCTGCCAGTTGGTGGCGCTATAACTTTGACTCACAATAGTCACATCCATGTGATCGTCCTCTTACAGCGAACACACTGCTGAAGTTTCATCAAGATCAGTTAATGTATGCTGAAGTTATAACACACATCCTGTTCCATGTTTCTCGCCATAATTTCGTTTCCTCGCCACGGCCAAACCGTTCGAGATATCAAAAATCCCGTGGCACTTTTTCATCCTTAATGTCTTGACTTCACGCTGATCGAGTTTCGTCGAATTTGGTTCAGTGCTCTAGGAGCAATAATTTAAATTACATTGCATGTGTTTTAAACACAACCCTAAATAGCCAACTTCCTGTTGGGCTGGGGTAAAAAGTAAGAGTGTGAAGTATATATGAAACGATGAGATCTATATGTGTACCAAGTTTCATATTATTACATGCAAGTGTGTTTGATTTATGGACCAAATTTTCAGACCAAGTTTATTGACCAAGTTAATCTGATTAATAAACTAATTATATAAAACTATTGTCAATTCACTACAATTAAACTAGTTATATGCCTTTACTTATAAAAAATAAAAATAAAAACTTATTTAAAAAATACCAGGCTTGAGAAATGTATTTTCTTTATGCAGGTCATACACACAGCAGTGAAATGGTTAAGCCCCCTCCCCCTGCACACACACACACACACACACACACACACAGACAGCCAGCCAGCCAGCCAAAGGCTCAGAGTGGCCATATTCAAACAAAAATATCTGACTTTCTGTGGGTCCTAGCTAATAAGTGTCAATTAAAAAGTTGTCCGGCTCGAGGAGTACAATATACATACCGATTTTTGTAACTGTAGATAAAACTAACAACCCCACTTTTGTCAAAAGGTGGCGCTATTTAGTCCTTGCACATTGCCCGTTTCTGAAACTTTGCACGTCTACTGGCTAATAAATGTGATGTATCTGTTGAGTTTCAAGCAATTTCAATTTCAATTTGACTGTTGAAAAGAAGTGCGCCGATTAGATACTCAGGATCGGTATCGGCTCTGACACTGCCATCTTTGACGAGGCTGATTCAAATTCTATATTGTGCATATACTATTCTGTTAGGCACAAAGGCACAAAAACTTTCTAAAGTACCATAAAGTTTTTGTGTACTGTATTATTAGTGTTCTGAAGCTATTATGTGATATAGAAATTAATATTTAAGTCATTAAATTCAAGAACACAAACTTTTCCCTCTCTGCGCCTGTCAGTCATTCTCCATTCAGCATTCAAACAGCACGTCACATTCGGTTACAGTCAATGATGAAACGATCTTCAATGATTCAATGTTAATCCTATTATACTGGATCTTTAAGATAAAGGTCTAAAGGTCTATATTTTCGAATGAAGAAACTTTTTCTTGCTGGACTTTATTGCTGTAACTTAATCGTGTTACTTTCTACCGGGTGTCGGACGCTGTCGGTTAGATCACAACACTAGAGTCAGAGCACTATAATTGTTCTTCACGCACACAGTAACTGAAATTTAAAACCTTTAAAAGAAAAGGCTCAATAAACTATTGCATAGATAGATAATGTATAATACACTGTTCATAAATATGTATTTCCTTTGTGCTTTGAACTTTTCAATACGGACTCAATGCGCTGTAACTTCATGTGGCTTCAAGCACATCATTCTCCGCTCGGGATGCACATAAGTGCTTTGTGCTGCACCGTATTGGAGCCGTAATATCATAATGCAGTGACGTAATGACAGATTATTAATTGCCTTTCAATTATATGTTGCTTTATAGCAGCCATGGCTATATTTTTTTTTAATGATTTTTGTTATCTTGTTTTTCATGAATGTATTTTTCAAAAATAAGAGCAATGTGTATTATCTATTATTAATATGGTTTATAATAGCATTTTTGTCATAGATTATGACAAAGTAATCATATGATCCACCAGCGAGGAACCAGCAGAACAGAGTGAACATTCTTTCTGTTTAGTTCAATCCTACTTAATAGGAATTTATTTAAAATGCTCGCTCTACTCCACACCATTAATGTCTTGTGCGGACATCCGTATTTTGACTTTCGGTTTTAAGTAAGCGATTTAAAAGCTCCCAAGTCCCAGCGGAGTCACACGTTGATTAACCGGTGGGAATATACACAATAGGCCTACCTGATATTGAACACAAGAGGGCAGTATAGCACTACGTATGACTCAGATTATTATTTTTTTATGAATTTTACAACAATTCTGGCTGTTTTTGAACGTAAACACAATTCTTAAATGAAAAAAAGGAAAAATTGGGGAAGTTATAATATTTGTATAATTTAATTTAGAAACAAATGATGTATAATTACATTTTTAGAAGATATGAGGCTTTTAGTGTTTACTTTTTTGACATTACTTTAATCTTTTGCCATAGTTGCACATGTCTATTGGCTAATAAATGTGATGTATCTGTTGAGTTTCAAGCAATTTCAAGCAAGCTAAGAGTCCCAAAAGCATCAAAAAATAATGTTAAAGTTTGTTTCGTTGCCACGGCATTTTGAAAGTGACACACTTCCTGCTGCCAGTTGGTGGCGCTATAACTTTGACTCACAATAGTCACATCCATGTGATCGTCCTCTTACAGCGAACACACTGCTGAAGTTTCATCAAGATCAGTTAATGTATGCTGAAGTTATAACACACTTCCTGGTTCACGTTTCTCGCCATGATTTCGTTTCCTCGCCACGGCCAAACCGTTCGAGATATCAAAAATCCCCTCGCAAACTTTCATCCTCAATGTCTTGACTTCATGCTGACCGAGTTTTGTCGAATTTGGATCAAAGCTCTAGGAGGAGTATTTAACATTCCATTGCGAGCGTTTTACAAACAAACCTCAATAGCCGACTTCCTGTTGGGCTGGGGTAAAAAGTAAGAGCGCGAGGTATAGATGAAACGATGAGATCAACATGTGTACCGAGTTTCATATTATTACATACAAGCGTGTTTGAGTTATGGACCAAGTGTTCGGACCCCGTTCCAGGGGGCGCTGACGAGCTGCCCTGCCACGCCCGGGTACCATCTTCAGCCCGGCTCTGATGGCCGCGGGTTCTGACCCGTGTGCAAAGTTTCAAGAGTTTTCGAGCACGTTAAGGGCCCCAAAAGTGCCCAAAAGGTAGCAAAATAATAATAATACTAAAGAATAAATATAGCTGCGAGCAGCGATGAAGGGCCCAAGCCGGTGGCACCGCAACCCCGGTTCCTTAGTTACCTAAAAGCACCAGGGTGGCCATGCCACTGGCTTTGGCCCTTCATCGCGGATCACAGCTATATATATATATATATATATATATACTGTATATATATATATATATATACTGTATATATACATATATATATGAAGCCGGTGGCACCGCCACCCTGGTGCCTTTAGGTTTATTGTGCACGACATGCAAAATGTAACCCTGCTTTGACTGATGCAAGCTCTACAGCACAGTTTATAGTAAGAAAGAATATAGTAAGAAAGAAAAGTAAGCTGTTACTCTGAGATGGTTTGGGAAACAAACATTCATCATGTCGCATTGGTTTTAGTTACTTGTCCTCGAACAGAGCCCTAATCTGTTTATATTTCAGTTACACATTCTACATTGATTTAAAAAGAAAAATCAAATGTGTTTTTAATTCATACAGAAATAAAATATTTATAATTCAGCTGAGAATAAAGTTAGTTCAAATTTTAAGAAAAACAAATATATGATCTGAAATATAGCACATTCATTTTTAAATTCATTCAGGTTCAATTACCAAAAATACAATCTTAATTTAATTTAAAGCAAATAATAAATCTAAAATATATGGGTTATATGCATATTTTGTAAAAAAAGAAAAAAAAAAGAAAGAAAGATATATATCCAAAAACACAAGGCCTTAAACTTTAACAAGGGTGCAACTCTTATCACTACAACAAACATAGTCACACACACAAGTCAAGTCACTTACATTTTAGATGCAATATTGACTTTTTAGATGCAATATTGACTTTTTTCTGTTTCAGCAGAGAAAATAGTTAAACAAAGATCACAGCGACCCATCGCGCATCTCAAAGCAATGTGTTTTCTCATTACTGAATGATTCAGCATTTTGAATCCATGACTCGTTCATTAAGACGGTCATCTGGCGACACCTTATGGTGATTTAGGGTTATGTTTAAAAGTATCGTTCTTTACAGCGATTTTTAATTGACTCCTGTTAAACCAATCTCGTAACATTATTGTGTAACCGATTTAATTTGATCAGCCTTACCTAGGGTAACAGCCCTATAGTGTCTTATTATTCTAAATTATTGAATTTATTGATCAAATTTACTAATGAAAAATGAAGCATACATTTATTAAGACTAGGCTGCCCTGCAGATATTAGGCTACAATATGCAGATTTAAATATACCATTTATCAAATAATCTGTTTATTTTTAGGTTACACATTACATTGTTTAAAAAATAAAAATCAAATGTGACCCGCTCTGGCGAAATGAGTCGGAAGTTGCAACCTTCCATTTTAAGATATGGGCCGATTATGTGGAAAAACCATGAAATAAAAAAAAAAATATAATATATATTTTTTTTTTTTGCTAATTTCAAAGAACAGACATTCAAAAATAATCTCACAGGGTTTCGTAGTCGAGATAATTGAGTAAAGGTATTTAAATAACGATTAAAGTTGTCAAAGCTTTAAATTCGCTGAAATAAACATTGCTCTTCTCAACTCCCCTCGTCACCTCTGAGCATTTCCCGGGTATCCCTGAAACGTTGAACTCACTGGAGGCTTCTAACCTAAACTGCGTGAGTATATTTATCTGCAAGAAGAATATAGCCTATGTAAGGCTGTAACGATCGCGACACTCAGATCCACGAACCTGTGTCGCGGTGTGAGAAGACAGAATCACGACATTGACATCAACTTGCGATGACACGTCATTTGAGGTAATCCAGCTTAAATTTACAATTAATTTATTAGTTTCACTTAACTATAAAATATTTAGTAGACAGAAAACGTCTCGGTTACGTATGTAACCCTCGTTCCCTGAGTAGGGAACGGAGACGTTACGTCAGAAGTGACGGAGATTGGGGGTTTCGCATAGAAAGCCAATCCTCTTCGAGTATTTAAAACACGAGCCAATGGCATGCAATGCCTTGGGGCTGCGGAAATTTGCATAGCGTACTCCGCCCTACTCCGTGAGTATAAAAGGAGGAAGTGAACGCAACCGCAGTATGTCTTCGCTGAGGAGCCAAGACTGAACTCGGCGTCTACCCAGCGATACAGCAGAAGTGGCAGGGAGACGTAACGTCTCCGTTCCCTACTCAGGGAACGAGGGTTACATACGTAACCGAGACGTTCCCTTTCGTAGTCACTTCGAGTTACGTCAGAAGTGACGGAGATTGGGGGTCTGTGCCATCACGCCATCTTCAAGCTGTCTTCCAGTGCCCTGCGAAAGTCTGGACCCCCGAGCCTTACCTCTTTTTTTTTTTTTTTTTTTTTGGGGATCCGACTTTGACACAGGATTACCAAGGTACACTGGGAAACATATCCCGAAGGGACATGCTACCAGCTGCCTACCGAAGGGAGGACTTAAGAATACACATATGGCCACATAGGAACACATATGGAACACTGGAGTACCAACCGCAGGTGGCTACTAATTTCAACTCCAGGGGTGGCAGATGGCTTGCCAAGGGAAGACACATGCTCAGAGAGGCTTACAGTGGATAATACACATGAGACGGTTACCAGGGGAACCGTGCGCATGGAGGCACCTAGCCAGCATCCAGAGCAACAGCAGTGGTGCCCGCATCGTCGGTGCTGGAGGACTCAAGACTTCAATGGAAGAACTGAGGAAATATCGCACTTATCCAGTCCGGGGAGTGGAGTGGCGAGCAAGCGAAGACACCTGAGCGGATCCAGAACTGGCCGAAACGAGTACGTGAGAGGATACCGGCTCAATTCGCAGATTATAGAATCTGGCGAAGGTGTTGGGTGTCGCCCAGCCTGCAGCTCTGCAGATGTCTGTTAGCGAGGCGCCGTGCGCTAAAGCCCAAGAGGAGGCTACACTCCGAGTGGAATGGGCCGTCACACCAAGGGGGCACGGAAGGCCTTGCTGCTGGTAAGACAAAGCAATGGCATCCACTATCCAGTGGGACAGCCGTTGCTTTGAGAGAGCCCTTCCCTTCTGGCTCCCCCCATGACAGACAAAGAGCTGGTCTGAGGTCCTGAAACACTGCGTTCTGTCGACATAGGTGCGGAGAGCACGTACCGGACAGAGCAGTGCCAAGGCTGGGTCTGCCTCCTCCAGGGGCAGCGCTTGCAGGTTCACCACCAGGTCCCGGAGGGGAGTGGTAGGAACCTTGGGCATATATCCAGGCCGGGGTCTCAGGAATACGTGAGAGTAAGCCGGCCCGAACTCCAGGCACACTTCGTCAACAGAGAGTGCGTGCAGGTCCCTTACTCTCCTGATGGATACCAATGCAATCAGGAGTGCTGTCACATAGGACAGGGCAAAAACTCTACCGACTGCAAAGGCTCCAGGGGAGGCCTCTGCAGAGCACCCAGGTCTACTGAGAGGTCCCCAGAGGGCAGGAGGGGAGGGAGGCGGATTTAGCCCCCTCACTCCCCTCAGGAACCTGATGACCAGGTCATGCTTCCCATAGACTTACCTTTCACTGCATCATGAGACGCGGCAATGGCCGCGACATAAATCCAAAGGGTGGAAGGCGACAGCCTGCGCTCCAACCCCTCTTGCAGGAAGGAAGCATGACTCCGATCGAACATCTCCGGGGGTCTTCTCAGCGAGAAGAACACCAATTGACGAAGAGGTTTCACTTCAACGCATAAAGGTGTCACGTGGACGACGCTCTTGCGGAAGTGATGGTTGCCGCCACCGCAGGTGGCAGCGAACTCAAACCTGCCTCGTCCCGTCCTGGAGCCACACGTGCAGCCTCCAAGATCGGGACGAGGGTGCCACAGAGTGCCCCGTCTCTGAGAGAGTAGGTCCGGTCTCAGAGGAATAGGCCAAGGAGGTGCTGTCGCGAGGAGCAAGAGTTCGGAGAACCACGTCTTGGTGGGCCAGTAGGGGGCTACCAGCAAGACCTGCTCCTCGTCCTCCTTGATCTTGCACAACACCCGTGCAAGGAGGCTCACTGGGGGAACGCACACTTGCGTGGGCCCCGTGGCCAGCTGTGCGCCAGCGCATCCGAGCCGAGAGAGCCGCGGGTCAGAGAATAAACTGGGCGCAGTGGGACGAGTCCCGAGAGGCGAACAGGTCTAACTGTGCCTCCCCGAACTGGTCCCAAATCAGCTGGACCGACTGGGGATGGAGTCGCCATTCGCCGGAGATGGGACGGGCCCGGGACAGCTCGTCGGCTGCCCGGTTCCGGTCTCCAGGAATGTAACTGCACGAAGGGACCTCAGGTGCTTCTGACTCCATATCAAGAGGTGGCGGGCGAGCTGCGACAACCGGCGCGAGCGTAGACCCCCCCTGGTGGTTGATGTACGCTACTGCCGTAGTGTTGTCTGAGCGGACAAGCACATGCTGGCCCTAGAGCACGCTCGGAAGCGGTGCCGGGCGAGCCGTACTGCCAACAGCTCGAGGCAATTGATGTGCATGAGGCGCTGGGCTCCTGTCCAGGAACCGGCGGCTGCATGCCCATTGCACATGGCACCCCAACCCGTGGTAGACGCATCCGTGGAGACAACGAGATGCCTGGAAACTCGCTGAATAGGGACCCTGTCCGTAAAAAGCTGAGGTTCGACCACGGGAAGAAGGATCGGCGGCACGTCGGAGTCACTGGAACTCGGAGCGAGCCGCGATGCCATGCCCACCTCGGGACTCGATCGCGAAGCCACAGCTGAAGCGGTCTCATATGAAGCAAACCGAGCGGCGTTGCCGCGGCCGCGGATGCCATATGCCCCAGGAGCCTCTGAAATAGTTTCAGTGGAACCGCACTCTTGCCCTCGAACTGTCGAAGACAAGCCAGCAGTGAGTGCGCGCGCTCGTTCGTGAGCTGCGCGGACATGGCGACCGAGTCTATCTCCATGCCGAGAAAAGAGATCCTCTGCACGGGGCAAAGTTTGCTCTTTTCCCGGTTGACCCGAAGGCCCAGACGGGCTAGGTGCCGTAGCACCAGGTCTCTGTGTTCGCAAACCTGAGCTCGAGAGTGTGCTAGTAACAGCCAGTCGTCGAGATAGTTCAGGATGCGAACCCCGTGTTCGCGAAGGGGAACAAGGGCTGCCTCGACGATCTTCGTGAAGACGCGAGGGGACAGAGCTAACCCGAATGGGAGAACGGCGTACTGGTATGCCTGGCCCTCGAAGGCAAACCGAAGAAACGGTCTGTGTCGAGGGAGAATGGAGACATGGAAGTACGCGTCCTTCAGGTCGATCGCTGCAAACCAATCCTGATACCGAACACATTCGAAAATGCGTTTGGCCGTGAGCATTTTGAACGGTAGTCGATGGAGAGAACGGTTCAAAATGCGCAGGTCCAGGATCGGTCGTAACCCACCGGTCTTTCTTGGGGACAATGAAGTAGGGGCTGTAAAGCCCGGACCTCACCTCGGCTGGAGGGACCGTCTCGATTGCACCCTTCGCCAGCAGGGTCGCAATCTCCGCTCTCAAGACTGGGCATTGCCACCAACCATCGTGGAGCGAACTCCCCTGAAGCGGGGAAGAGACCGTGCGAACTGAATCGCGTAGCCGAATCCGATCGTTCTGATGACCCAGCGGGAACCCCGGGAAGCGCTAGCCAGGCTTCCAGGAAGTGAGCCAACGGGTCATGCGAACCACAGACGTCCCCCCGGAGGGGCAGCGAGGCGGGTCGACCGGCATGCGTGCAGGAGTTACCCCGTCCGGATGCACCGTCGAAACCCGCTCCCCGACAGAAGAGACCAGGGAAGGCAGAGCGTTCCACGGGGGTCTGTTCTGCCGGGGGTCTGGCGACAGAGGGGGAAGGGATTGGCGTAGCCCGGGGACGACACACGCACCCTTCCGCGCCCTCCGAGACAGAGAGGAATGAACGGGGCGACGCACTGGACGTCGTGCGCGCTCATTCCAGTCTGTGTGCTCAATGACAGTGTCAGCTTTTCCTCAACCAGCTCAGGGAGCTAGCTAGAACAAAAGATTCTCCACCGGCCCTCCACCGGGGAAGGAGGGGCCCTGCCACCGCCTCCTGAGAAAAACCATGACACTATCACTGAGCGGCCCGCCTCAGGAACATCGCTTCGCCTGGCGTCTAGCGGGGCACGCGGCCTGAGGGGGGGCTCTTTTCTTGGGACGCTTACCTGTGGCCTCCTCCGCGACGCGAACCGGCTGAAGGCTGCTGCTGGGGCCGCGTGGGAGGGAAGGGAGCCGCAGGGGGGCGTCCTCGGCGGCGAGCTGGCGGAGGCGTCCGAGCCGACGGCTGGTTGGAGGCAGCAGCTGGCCGTCGGGGCAGAGAAACCGCCTTCGTCTGCTCCTAGGCGGTCGAGAAGTGCTGGGCAAAGTCCTGGACCGCACCGCCGAACATTATGATGCTCCTGGACCACAGCGGTGGGCATCAAGGCACCAAGGGAGCGAGCGACCGCCTCCGTGACCCGTTTAAGGACAAGGTAGGCGACAGGCTCGCAGCTCGCTTGGTCCGTCACCTCCTCGTGCACATTCCTGAGCAGCTAGCTTTGTAGGTGCTCATCATATGCAGGGCGGAGGCTGCCTGTCCCGCCGCTCTACAGAATCGCGCCGCCATAGACGACGAGAACCCATAGGCTTTGGAGGGGCATCTGAGAGCAACCGCCGGTTGACCGGGGGAGCCCCAGCGTACCCACAGACAGCCGCATCGCCGAGGGGAGGAAGGGCGGGGAACTAAGCACGCTTTTTTATTTTTATTTTTTTTATTTATTTATTTATTTTTTAGTGCGTGTCAGTTCCGCATGCAACTCGGGGAAAAAGGAAATTGGGGTTGGCCGTGGCCGTAAGGCGGCAGCGTTACCCAAAAACCAATTATTCAGCCGCGAGAGATCGGGATGGGGCGGAGTTCCACCCCCACCCGATGCTCACGGACGCCCGAGATAGCACGGCCATCATCGCGGGATCAGACACGGCGGCGCTGACGCTCCCGAGGGAGGCAACGCGGCCGCATCCTCACTTCCCGAGGAGTCAAGCCCGCCTAGTGATGCTGTGATCGACATCGCATCATCATCTGGAGCGCTGCCCGAAGCAGCCGGTGCCACCGAAGAAGCAACCGACTGAATCGAACTAACGCTCGCTGGCTCTCGCACTGAGGCGGGAGGTGTGGCCCGAGGAATCGTCGGGGCTTTATCCCACACCATCACCGTAAAATCACCAGGTCCCCGGGTCGACGGGCCCCCTATGGAGGAAACCGATCGAGCGGGGGGGACCGGGACTCTCACTCAAGTGAGATCATTGAGTCTCGACCTCAGTGTAGAGATGGTCATGTTCCCACAGAAGGAAAATGAGTCATCCACGAACGCTGCTGCTGCATGCTGAAATGCCCAGGCATACAAAGCAGCGATCGTGACCATCAGATGACGACAGAAATCAATCACACCCAGAAGAGCACGGGCGAACCGTCTTTAAAAAGACGTGCGCGTGCAGCTCTTTCAATGAGAGGAGGAAATTCACTCTTTCAGCGCTGAAGCGACCAGGGAGAAGCGCAAAGTCTGGCAGACCACTGCTCAGATCGCAGGCGATGCAGAATCTCGCTGGGTACCGCCGTCACACCAACACTGAAGAGGACGCTCGTCTCGAAGAGTCTTGAACAGTGCTTTCAGGAGTGAAGAGGTTCTCTTGGCTCCGAAGCGAAAACATACTGCGGTTGCGTTCACTTCCTCCTTTTATACTCACGGAGTAGGGCGGAGTACGCAATGCAAAATTCCGCAGCCCCAAGGCATTGCATGCCATTGGCTCGTGTTTAAATACTCGAAGAGGATTGGCTTTCTATGCGAAACCCCCAATCTCCGTCACTTCTGACGTAACTCGAAGTGACTACGAAAGGGAACAACTTAATTTTTCTAGTAGAATTAAAAAAAACCAAAATATTTTTAATCTTTGGCTATACAAAGAGACCTAACTCTCTATGGGAGGGTTTTCTTGTCTAAAGCGGAAGGTCTCTCTCGCTTTGTGTATCCATCACTTTCTTTATTTGTGAATGACTGCACTGCTAAAGGTGTTAATAAAATTTTTCTTGATTTTATATGGAAAAACAGGTCTCATAAACTTAAAAAAGAAGTGATTTCCAATTGTAGAAGTGATGGGGGACTAGAAGTGCTAAATTTTCATAACGTTATTAATGTGTTTAAAATCAATTGGATTAGAAGATGTCTACTAAATTCAAATTCTATTTGGTTTTTCATTCCTAATTTCATCTTTAATAAAATTGGAGGCCTCGCTTTTATCTTAAAATGTAATTATATGTACAATAAACTCCCGGTTAAACTATCTAAATTTCATCAGCAAGCTCTTCTTGCATGGAAACTGTGTTACATCCACAATTTCTCCCCACATAAATCTCTTTTGTGGACTAATATGAATATAACTGTTAGAAACAAATCTCTCTTTTTCTCTAATTGGTTTAATAGAGGTCTAATTCATATAATTTCTTTATTTGAGAATTCTGGTAACATTTTGTCTTATGAACGCTTCATGACTATCCATGACTTTCCTATTCCTTTGAAAGAATACAATACTGTGCTTAAAGCTATTCCTACAGGTCTAGTGCAACTGATTAAGAGCCACTTATTATACAACCAAAATAATATGATGGATTCGGCTTTGTTACTGGATGGCATTAGCATTTATGATAAGAAATGCAATAATAAACATATTCGCCAGATTTTTCAAAAAAGAGATCTAATTTGCCCTAGAGGCAGATCCTATTGGGCTGCCGCTATTGGCAATATTGAATGGAGAAAAGCGTGGTTATTACCACATAAATATTTTATTCCTAACAAGACCAAAGAAGTCCACTTTAAAATATTACATAAGATATATCCTGTTAATGCAACGGTGTCCAAATATATTGATATTTCCAGTACCTGTTCGTTTTGCGGTGACGAAGATGAAACTTTAATACACTTATTTTTTTTCTTGCAAATTGGTTCAGAAATTTTGGTCTAGTATGTTTTCTCATTTAAATAAAACCCCCATCCATGCACACTCCTTTAATTTGAAAGATATTATTTGTTATTATACTGATGCCCACACATCCAAAGAATAGATTTTTAATTTTTTTATTTTATTTGGTAAATTTTTCATCCATAAACAGAAATTTATGGGATCACTCCCTATTTTCTCACATTTTTTGGTTGAAGTAGACTCACTGCTTAAATCTTTTAGTTTATCTAGCAATAAAAAATGTAATAGATTCCTGAAAATATATGAACAATTATTTTGTATTGGATCTGATAGTCAAGATTAAACAGCTTTATATCATACATTGCTTATTTTATTTGTATTATTATTTTTTAATTTTTAATTTTATGTTTTATAATTGTGTAATGTAATATAATTATTTTTATGGCACTTGATTTGGAATTATTCTGTATAATTTGTCTCTGCTTTACCTCTTTTATGTTCTCCTGAATGTATTTGTAAATGTACATGTTTCTTCAATAAAAAAATAAATAAATAAATAAATAAAAACCCCTCCCATATAGACAAATTGTACAGGCCTTAGATAAGGCTTACTGCGCTATTATTTCTGAAAAACTACAATAACATTTTCCTAAAAAAAAACATTACAATAAAATAGACAAGCAAAGTAAACGAAATAGCTTATAAATGAAGATGGATTACATGCGGCCAAAACGCGCACATTGTTTGATTGCGCACATAGCATGGCGCTCATTGTTTGATTGTTTGATAACAACTCCGTTATGGATAGATTCCGTCCAATATTTGACAACTCTTCCTCCTGAATTTAGTAATTTAAGCACATTCCTCACATTCTTTCAACTAAAATTCAAAATAACTCAAAATTTCTTGCCTAATTCAGCTCAAAATATCTTACATTTTGCTGACCTCTTGTGGAAAGAAAATAATATAACATGCTATCATGACTATCCACTAGATGACCTTATAGCGCAGTTTATAACTGCGGTCACGCCATCTGTGCTTCTGAAAAGAGCGGTCACGCCATCTACGCTTAAAAATATATTGCGCGTCTACACGAGGTTGCGTGGTAGGCTCAAGGTGCATATGCGCTTGGTGTCGGCAGACTTTTAAAAATATATATTAATAATAAAATAAATAAAATCATATTGTTTTCTGCAAATTCCACCAGATTCTTGTTCTACATCTCACATACTACGACTGTGGTGATTTTCATGTTGATCTACTGTTTTATTATTTAATAATTGCCTGCCTAAGTCCTATACACTGCACCTTGTTATACAGCAATATTTAACTAATGAACCTTATTGTAAAGTGTTACCGCTAATCTTTATTTCATTATTAGAAAGGCTGTACAGCTTTTGATATGTCAGTAAACTAATGACAAAATCTGTGTGTTTTAGTCTAAATCAGGAAACCGCAGAGCAGCCGAGCCTACATCTGCGAGCCCTGCCTTGAGGTCGCATCATAGGGGAAGGGGAAGGAGGCAGTCACTTTCACCTGTCAGATGTCCAGCACCACCAGACCAGCTGGAACAAGGATGGAAGACCGAAAATGATCCTTATGTGGCCCCCATTCCTTTTCAAGCTCTTTTTTTAGAGCTGATTCAAGGACATTGTGTGCCAAAGCAAACAAGCTGGCAGAGAGAAACATTGCTGCTGGGAAAAGGTACAAGTGGACCACCATCAACCCTGCAGAGATGTTCAAATTCATTGGAGTTCTAAAGCTCCCAGCAGTAAGAGACTATTGGAAGAGAAAAAAAAACATTTTTTACAATCAAACATCAAATATTGAAACATCAATATTTCAAGTCTTTCAAATGCATTGCACAGTGCCATCTAGGGGTGGTTTTGGATATTTTGTAAATTGAGACTATAGAGAATATTCCATTTTAATGAACATTTGGTTCCCTTTATATTCTTATTTCTGTGTTTTTTCACAAAAAAATATGGTGACTGCAATCACAGAAATTTAAATATTTGTTTTGTTTCTTTATACTTTTTCACCCAATTGTTTTTGCAGGTGTTCTAAAGCCTTTGAGGAATAAATATTTGTTGTGAAATCCTTTCTTTATGTTTCGTATTTTTATAAAATAAAAAAAAATAAAAATTCTGTTTTTGTATTTCTTGGTGATCACATATCACATTATAACACATATAATTGTCTCAAAAAGTGTATTGTCAATGCATCCACATTGTAGCTGAGAATCTACAGAATACAGAAATATGTCTCTATTTACTCTACCATGAAAATTGACCATTCCAGAAGTCATACATCGTGCCAGGTGAACTTAAAACCCCTTAGACTTTGAAGAGTTAGTGTAATATCTATGTAAATTCATATTATTTACAAAACTGTAAATGTTTTTTTTCTGCCTAAACCGTTTTATTCTTAAAATTGATTGTGTCTTCTTGTTGTATTTATATGTGTGCACTACAAGATTCAAAACCAAGGTAGATTCCCTGTTTGTACAAGCACACTATAATTAAAGCCTTTTCCGACTTTGATTCTGAACTTAAGCGACTACACCCACCATACAGCACGGATGTGAAGTGTTCTGATTTCTGATTCCTGATTTCTGATTCTCCATATGATCTCTGATTGATTCTCAATTCCATGATCCCTTTAAATAAGAGATTCAGGTTTGAAAACCACTGCTCGAGATAAAGGTCACTTATTCTTCTCAGCGGCCCATAATATCAGTTCAGTTGGAGTGTCTTGTAATTTAAGCTCCTGTTGCTGATTCCATTCCTCTGTGTGGCAGGTTTCATCCTCATCATCATCTTCTTCCTCCTCGTCCTCCCAGTCGCTCTTTGTCCCCACTGGAATCATGTGGCCATGAGACTCCAGCAGGTCAAGCTGGTTAAAGCCTTCTGGAAACTGCATCACTGAGCGAGAGAGAAGTGAGATATGAGATGGGACACCCACAAAGTAACGTCATTTGGATTTGGACCCTTTTAAAGCATGGCAGAGAGAGAGAGAGACCCTTTTTGGGTCACCCAAAAAGTAACTTCATTTGGAATTGGACCCTTTTAAAACATGGCAGAGAGAGAAGTAAACAGCCTGCGGGCCGGGTTTCCCGATAACGATGGTTACGAACGATCGCAGCAATTCCACGTGCGTTTCCCAAACATGCACTTAACATGAACGCGCGAGAACGCGTTCTACGTGCTACTTAAGCGTCGCTATCCATTCCCGAAGTGCTGAAATATAACCTTATATGGAGTCGTATTTTGAACGTTTAACCTAATAATCGTCATTTGTTGTGGATTAGAAATCAAGACAAATCTATATAAAACACCTATACAGGCTGACAAAATGGCTGAAAAAAAAACAAACAAAAAAAAAACAAGAGAAGATAGGCTACCTTTCAAAAAGATAAAATGAATGTCCTTCCAGAGGAGATAGAGGGAAACAAAGATTATATTTTTAACAGATTTAAAGGACACCATACAAATAAGGAAAAACAAAACATCTGAAAGTACATGTCACATTGCAAACTAGCAACCGTGTTCAAAGATCAGGGAAGGAGGTCCAATACATGGCTGGTTTTCGTGCACGTCAGTCATCACTATTTTGCCCGGTCTTTAAACCATATTTCCCAGATTACTTATTTTATGATTATTTTTTTTTCATTAGTTTAATTTAGATGTGTAAGCTATTTCTATTTTTTTCTTCCCTTTTTAATTATTTAATTTATTAATTTAAACAAAACACGGATACAACAAAGTGTACAATCAAAACCTATATATTATAGGCTACTTACGTTGCAGTGTAATCTATTGAATAAAGTGTAATCTGCCGGTTGTCCTGCAGGTGACCTCATAACGTCTCTGGTTACGTATGTAACCCTAGTTCCCTGAAGGGAACGAGACGCTGCGTGTAAACGCCGTGTAAACGCCGTGGGAACGCCTCTGCGTGACGAGTCATGAAGCACGTATGAAATCTGTCCAATGGCGAGACGGAACGTCATAGGCGGGGTGACGTATCGACCAGGAAACTATAAAGCATCCCCGAAACACAAGCGCAACAGCTTCTGATAGGACTGAAGCAAGCGCTCACGGGCATGCTGGGAGTATGGCATAGACACGCAGCGTCTCGTTCCCTTCAGGGAACTAGGGTTACATACGTAACCAGAGACGTTCCCATTCAGGGAACTTCGAGCTGCGTGTAAACGCCGTGGGAACGCTAATACCAACGCCGCCATGCGAGCAGGTGTCCGTTGTATGAATATCAGAGTGCACATTCTGACGAAAGCATCTGCGCCCCTGGGGTGGAGCTGAAGTCCAGATGGTAAAACTTCACAAATGTGTGTGGTGAAGACCATCCTGCCGCCTCACAGATGTCACACAAGGGAACTCCTGATAATAATGCCTTAGAGGCACCCATACTCCGGGTTGAATGAGCCCGGACAGCCAAGGGAGAAGGCTGACCGGAGGACTCATAAGCAAGTGAAATGGCCTCGACCACCCACTTACTCATTCTCTGCTTAGACGCCGCAGAACCTCTCTTAGGAGGCCCAACGCAGACAAATAATTGTTCTGATTTCCTCCACAGGGCAGCTCTGTGGACGTACGCGGGCCCTAAGGCCCTCACCGGGCAGAGCAGATATAGTTTCTCCTGGTCTGGTGTCCGAAACGGAGGAGGACAGAAGGCCTGTAGCACTATAGGTTTGACAACCGTAGTTGGAACCTTCGGAACATACCCCGGTCTAGGGAGGATGAAAGCCTTCGCCATACCGGGAGCAAATTCCAAGCAGGAGGGGGAAACCGACAGCGCCTGAATATCTCCAATCCTCTTTAGGGAAGAGATGGCTAGGAGAAAGATGGTTTTGAGAGTAAGAAACTTCTCAGGCACCTCATCAATGGGCTCGAAAGGGGCTAAACAGAGCCCCTCCAACACAACCGCTAGATCCCAGGTCGGTACCCTCGTACGCACTACCGGCCTCAGCCTCAGGATACCACGAAGGAAACGGGTTACCAGGGGATGTCTCCCAAGAGAAGCTCCACTCAAAGGGACATGGTAAGCGGATAGGGCCGCCACGCACACCTTTAGTGTGGAGTACGATAACCCTGTGGAGGAGCGTTCCTGAAGGAATTCCAGCACTGCGGCAACGGGCAGTTAACTGGATCCAACTGTCGCTCTCCACACCAAGAGGTGAACAGTTTCCACCTCAAGGCATACAACTTCCTCGTGGAAGGGGCTCTGGACTGGAGGATGGTCTCCACGACCTCAGTCGAGAGACCTGAATCTATGAGCTGGGCCCCCTCAGAGGCCAAGCCCACAACCTCCACAGTTCCGGACGGGGGTGGAGTATCCCCCCGTCTGTTTGAGACAGAAGGTCCCTCCTGACCGGAATCTCCAGAGGAGGACCCTCGAGAAGGGAAATCAGGTCCGCAAACCATACCCTGGTTGGCCAACGGGGGGCCACCAGAAGTACACTGACCCCCTCCTGGCGAATCCTTTCCAGAACCCCTGGGAGCAGAGCAATCGGGGGAAATGCGTACAGCGGTGCCCTCGGCCACTCCTGTACCAACGCATCCAGCCCCAATGGAGCTGGAGGACTCAGGGAAAACCACAGCGGGCAGTGTGAGTTCTCCCTGGACGCAAAGAGGTCCACTTCGGCCCGACCGAAGTGTCTCCAAAGGAGCTCCACCACCTCGGGGTGAAGTCTCCACTCCCCGGGCCTCGGCCCCTGCCTCGACAGGATGTCCGCTCCCCGATTTAACTATCCTGGGATATAAATCGCTCTCAGCGACTGAAGTTTCCCCTGGGACCACAACAGGATCTGGCGCGCCAGCTTGTACAATGGACGTGAGCGCAGACCCCCCTGGTGGTTTATGTAAGAGACCACAGACATGTTGTCTGACCGGACAAGAACATGATGATCTCTGAGGTCTGGGAGAAAGTGTTTCAGAGCCTGAAACACCGCCATCATCTCTAGACAATTTATACGCCATCGGAGATGATGGTCTTGCCACAGCCCGCGGGCCGAGCGACCACTCATGATCGCTCCCCAGCCCGTGAGAGAGGCATCCGTCGTCACCGTTACCCGGCGACACGGGGCTCCCAGCGCAGGCCCAGGGACAGGAACCAAGGTTCTTTCCACATAGCCAGGGCACGGAGACCACGTCGCGTGACCTTGATCTTGCGGAGCGGGTTTCCCCTCGGGGAGAACCCCTTGGTCCTGAGCCACCACTGTAGTGGTCTCATGTACAGCAGGCCGCACGGTAACACGTTGGATGCTGCTGCTATCAGACCCAGAATTCTCTGGAATTCCTTTACAGTGAGTGACTGGCCTAGCTTCACTTGCTTGACAGTCGAGATAATCGAGGCTATACGAGCCGGCGACAGACGTGCCTGCATCGTCGTCGAATCCCATACCACGCCTAGAAAAGTGGTCCGCTGGACTGGCGAAAGCACACTCTTCTTGGCGTTGAGTCTCAACCCCAACCTTCTGATGTGGGCGAGGACGGCATCTCGATGCCGAATCGCCTGATGCTCCGATTGAGCCAGAATCAACCAATCGTCGATGTAATTTAAAATGCGAATGCCCTGGAGACGCAGCGGGGCCAAGGCCGCGTCCATGCATTTCGTGAAGGTTCGAGGAGATAACGCTAGGCCGAATGGAAGGACCCGATATTGGTACGCTTCGCCCCCAAAAGCGAACCTCAGGAACTTCCGATGTTGCGTAAGGATGGAGATATGGAAGTACGCGTCTTTTAGGTCTATCGTGACAAACCAGTCCTCGGACCTGATCTGTGACACGATCTGCTTGAGAGTCAGCATTTTGAACTTGAGCTTCCCTACTGACCGATTTAAGAGGTGCAGGTCTAAAATCGGACGCAGCCCCCCATCCTTCTTTGGAACAATGAAGTACCGGCTGTAATACCCCAGCTCTCTGTCGGGAGGAAGAACTCGTTCTATCGCCCCCTTCAGTAGCAGAGCTTTCACTTCTTGTTCCATAACCAGAGCCTGCTCGGGGGTCACCACTGTGGGCAAAACCCCCCGGAAACGAGGTGGAAACGAGGTGGACGCGACCTGTGACCGCGCACAGGCAGGGTTTAACGACCGTTCTGTATCGCTCCTCGGAGCAAACGAGCGTCCCTCGGGAAATCGCTCGCTGGGACCGTCTGCACCCCCCATTACAGGCAGGGTTGGCAGAACGAACCCCTGAGGGCACCGAGAGAGAGCGGGCGCCGGATTCAGCGGCGAACACCTCTGTCTCACGGTGGGGACCACCCTCAGTAGCCTGACACCAGTGGCGTCAGGACTTCTTCGACGAAGCCTTCCTGGCGACAATAACCGTCCTCAGATCGGTTCTATCCCGGGAAGACCTCGCCTGAGAACGCCGCGTCTCAGCCCAGTTTTGCTGGGGAGGAGCCCGAGAGGCGACGCTCTTCTTCTGCTGCGCCCTATGCGAGGAACCCGACGGGCGGGGCTGCTCTCGCCCAGCAGCCCCTGAAGGATGAGTACGGAGAGGGAGACATTTCTGGAGCGCCGCTGCCTGCTTTTTTCCTTCTTGGAATCTCTCAATCACTGCGTTCACAGAACCACCAAAAAAGACCTTCGGTCGACAGCGGCGCATCCAGGAGAAAAGCTTTATCTTTCTCCTTCATATTAGCCAGATTTAGCCACAGATGCCTCTCCGTGGCCACCAGGGCTGCCATAGAGCGGCCGACTGATCTGGCCGTCTCCTTGGTGGCACGGAGAGAAATATCTGCCGCCTGACGCAGCTCATTAATCACGTCAGTGCCGACGACCTCCCCCTCACTCATATCCTTCAGCAGATCTGCCTGATACGCCTGGAGGATGGCCATCGTATGCAAGCAAGATGCTGCCTGTCCCGCCGCTGAATAAGCTTTGCCCACCAAAACCGAAGTATTTTTGAGTGGCTTGGTGGGCAACGCCGGTGTTTTAAAAGACGATGCCGTCTCAGGAGAAAGATGGCTCGCCAAAACTTCCTCCATCCTCGGCATCGCCCCATAACCGTGTCTCCTAGACCCAGCAATATTAGCATACATAGAGGTCTGGTGTGTCAAAATTCTAGCTGACACTGGTTTGTTCCACGATCTAAACACCTCGGTGTGTAGATCGGGAAAGAAGGGCAAACACCGGCGTGGAGGTAGTGAGTGTGATTTTAAAAATCTCTCATCCATTTTACTCTTTACTCTCGACTCTTGTTTCTCAACTGGTCATTCAATGTTTAATTTTTCCACAGCCCGAGTCAAAACCTCCATCAGCTCTACATTCGCGGGAGACTGGGATGGCGAGTCCCCGATCTCCACTGAGTCCATAGACTCTGCATCCACACTCTCAACATCCAGCTCCTCAGAACTGGATAATTGAAGTGATGGCGCCTCAGCCCGGGCAGGAGAAACCGCAACGCGGACCCCCGCAGCGAGAACTGAGGCACTGGATCTACCAGGTAAGGGCAGAGAAAGGGCGGGGCCCGTCTCAATCCCCGCTGATAGATCCATCTGCGATCCCCACGACGCAAGCCTTCGCTGTGCCTCGGCAGCAGCGGGACCCGAGCCGCGGGGAGCACGCACCGAACCACTCTCCTCGAAGAGTGCCCGGCGGGAGCGAAGTGTCTTCATGGGCAGACACTCGCAGTGCTCACAGCCGGCCCCCTCGAGAGCCGACTGAGCATGCTGCACTCCCAAACAAACAACACACAGATCGTGTGTATCCCCACCCGTGATGAAGCGAGGGCAGGGATGAACACACTTTCTGAAATTCTGCTGTTGTTTGCTCGCCATATCAATATATATATATATACAATATTAGACAGACAGACAAAATTCATACATAGAGCGCTTGTGAAGACTCAGAAGCTGTTGCGCTTGTGTTTCGGGGATGCTTTATAGTTTCCTGGTCGATACGTCACCCCGCCTATGACGTTCCGTCTCGCCATTGGACAGATTTCATACGTGCTTCATGACTCGTCACGCAGAGGCGTTCCCACGGCGTTTACACGGCGTTTACACGCAGCTCGAAGTTCCCTGAATGGGATCTCTGTCTTCTTACGATGCACTTGGGGATGTACGATAGATACAGTCGGCAACGCGTCATAGTTGGGGGGCGTGGTCGGTGTGGGGGAAAGCAGCGCGACCATCCTATGTATTTGAATGACAAAAATGTCATATTGCGAGTCATTTATGCCTGCCGACCGGCAACGGTACATTGCAAATTAACTGTAATAGGTTATGATTGCCCTTATTTAATTAAAAACTGGGTCAATGACCCAACCAAATGGCCGGAGGTGTCGTTTCCAGACTATTATATCTGGTTGAATCTTCAGGTAAGACATCGCGGAAGCTACCGGCAACACAAGCCTGTAACTCAATCAACTTGCGTATTTTTACTATAAGTCCATAAAACCATGTCACTTACCAATTGTACGTATGCTTCACTCCAAACTATTAATCCTTTTGTAAAACGGTG
>NW_024121443.1:0-25494 GCF_016745375.1 Pimephales promelas
TGGTTACCAGCCTCCACTCTTTGCCTCGCAGGAGACTGATACCAACGTTCCCTCTGTCAAGTTTTTCATTCAGCGTGCTAAGCGTACCTGGAGTAGGGTTAGGTCCGCGCTATGTAAGACTCTATGTAAAATTACTGACTAATTGGGCTACTGTTAAATTATCTGTGACTATACATAATATAGATTTTAATAGCTTTGATGCTCTTTAAATATTTTGTTGCATTGTAAAAAGGTTTCGGTGCATAGGACAGAACAGAACTATCCGTGATCGCTCTCCGTGGTTCTGATCAAAGAAGACAGAGTGCTTTGGATTCTCCATCACGCATCATGGGCTGCGTTTCCCGACAACATTGTCTCTTAGTGCGCTACGAAGACTCTTAAGTGGGTGACCAGACGTCCCTGTAGGAGCCATTTATACCTTAACCTTTGGGGATAGGTTAATATTGCAATTACTTACTCTAGCCACTTGGTGGGAGTGTTGAACTGGGTGTGACGTCACTGGGAATTAAGTATATTTACAGGTGTGGTAATCAGTTAGGTATGGTGTGGATGGTGAGGAACACACGGTTCTTACCGTAGCCGTGAGCACCCAATTTACCAACAGCACGACAGCACTTTAATATTTAGCACTGGGGTGAAGTACCATTTTAATGTAAATTATTACCTTCATACTTTTATAATAAACGGGAACACCACCCAAAGAGAGCAAATGTTTGGACTCTGAAATTTCTGCTACGCGTTGAGAACACCATGCCATCTATGCCGAGGCCTATAGGATAGCCTCAACACAGTAAGAACCGATTCCTTCCTGCTTTGGATACGCTTCTGAACTGAACTGGAGTGTCCTGATCGTTTGGATATGAAAGGATTGCCCATCTTATTGTCATTGGATTGCTTACTCGTGTCATGGAGCTTGGAAGTCATAAATGAAACACCTGTAAGTTCTCTCACAGATTGTAATTAAGGAAAGCTGGTGGGTACACTTTCATTTATTCCTGCTGATGGAATTGCAAAAAAAGGTGGACTTTTGAAATTGAAATGAAAGACTGTTTCAGTGTTGTTGCTTCGTAAAACTCATGGTGCTGTGTTGTTCGTGCTGTTGGTTTCCTCTGCATAAGGAAAGTTAATTGTGCTGTTTTCATTGAGCGCTTTGAACTTGACGCGCTTAATGCATAAAGATGATTGGAGAGGAAGAAACCTTGCTCGGTAGAGACAAAATTGCTTCTGTGGTTACGGACGAAAATGATATTTCTGATAAGTCTAGTGTTGCTGTTGATGACTCTGGGAAACGCATAAGAAAATTAACACCTAAGGGACTTACAATGCTGTATGAAAATCTGCAAAGAAATCGTAAATCTCAACTTATGCAAGCCAGTAAAATTAAGCAGAGGATTAATGAGGTTCTTTCTGGGAAAAGAACATCTCAAACTGTGTTTGATGTGCAGAAATGTCTCAATAAATATACCACCTTGTGCAATGAGGCTTTAGAAACTCAAACTACTTTGCTGGAAATGCCTATGCCAGATCCTGAACATGACAAACAACAATGTTGGCTTGCACAGAAAACAAAGGAAATTAATATATTTGAGAAGGATGTAAAGAAATGGTTGTCAGCTGCTGCAAAAAATGATGATGAGAATCTTAATGTGCCATCTATAATAAATTCGGACATACGGCCTGAAGATAGTATATCCAATGTTTCAACTAAAGGTTCAAACCATAAAGATCATTCTTCTATCCATTCAAAGGCTTCCAGTATTATTTCTGTGTGTTTAAAGGTAAAGGCTGAAAGGGCTGCACTTTTACAGTCTGCAGCCGCTTTGAGAAAAATGCATGACATTGACGCTGAAGAAGAAGTCCTTCAAATGGAAAAGGCAAAGCTGAAAAGGAAAAGGAACAGCTAGAGGTTGAGGCCAAGTTGGCTGCTGCTACGGCTAGATTGTCTGTGTTTGAAGAAGTGCATGGTGGTGTAAATGTGGATGAGGATGAGGAGGATAATGGAGAGGATGCCATGAATGCCTATCTTCATGCTCATTTGAAATCACAAACATCAAGTTATTCTAACACAGCACCTGTCTTGCAACTTTCTAAAACTGTCTCTTTCCAACAGGACCATTCTCTGCCATTGGCTGTACGGCCTAAGGGAAGGCCTCATATTCTACAAGCCCAGTCTTTAGCAAGGTCTGATAACTCTTTATCTTCATTGTCATATGCACCATCTTCTCACAGGTCTGAAGCCCAGGGGAACATCTTTGGAACCAGCACTAACGTTGCACCAACAGGACTTCAGCCATTGATCTCACAAGGGAGTACACATATCCAATTACAGTCGCATCATCATTCCTCTCTAGACAATGTTCAACACCTTCCCTTGTATGACCTTATGCAACAGCAAACTAACATCATTGCTCAGCTGGTTCAGAACCAAGCCTTAGCCTCTCTTCCACCACGAGCTATTCCAGAGTTTGACGGTGACCCACTTAAGTATGCTGCCTTCATTAGAGCGTTCGAGCAAGCTATTGAAAAGAAAACAACAGATAAACAAGAATGTCTTTATTACCTTGAGCAACATACCAGAGGGCAGCCAAGGGAACTGGTTCGAAGTTGCTATAACATGGCTCCTGGGCAGGGTTACGAGAGAGCAAAGAATTTATTGAAAGAATACTTCGGAAATGAAATAAAAATTGCTGTAGCTTATATGGAGAAGGCTATGACGTGGCCTATGATGAGGGTTGATGACATTAATGCTCTGCAGTCTTTTTCAATCTTTTTAAGGGACTGTTGCAATGTCATGGAAGATTTACAACATATGGAGGAGTTAAACGTGCCATCCAATCTTCGCTTGATAATGATGAAATTGCCATATAAACTGAGGGAGAAATGGAGGTCTGTCGCTTGGGAGCTACAGGAGCACCGTGGTTATAGAGCTATGTTCCCAGACTTTGTGGCCTTCATTGAGCGTCAGGTAAAGATTCTGTCTGATCCTCTTTTTGGTGACCTACAGGGTACGCCACCAGACCCTCCCTCTAACCCCAAGAGTAGACACACCGGACGAGGCCAAGCTACTGTTGCTGCCATCAATACTGCCTCAGGATCAACTACATCAGCAGCCTGGCACCAACAGCGCAGAGGGCCAGCTTCACAAAAGAATGACGAAGAGTCATGCTGTGTGTGTAAGAGCCAGCATTCAGTGGAGAAGTGTTCACAGCTTGATGAGATGACGCATAGGGAGAAATTGGAGGCTTTGAAAGTAGGCAGAGTGTGTTTCAGCTGTCTGAGGAGAGGTCATATGAGCAGGGAATGTGACAAGCCTTTGACATGTGATATATGTAAACACAAACATCCAACTGTCCTGCACATTGACTCTAAAGCACAGGAAGTGTCAGTCAATAATGCATCTGTGTCATTGGAGACATGTGGCCATACTGGGGCCGGAAGTGATGAATGTGTTCTCGCTATTGTGCCTGTACAGGTGAAGGCCAAGTCTGGGAGCACAATTATTAACACCTATGCCTTTCTAGACCCGGGGAGTTCAGCTTCTTTCTGTACCCAGCATCTCATGAGAAGACTCAAACTTTCAGGGGTCAAGACTAGCATTCTTCTCCGTACTCTTGGCCAAGAGAGGTCTGTAGACACATTCTTGCTTAGTGGTCTCGAGGTTTCTGGCTTGAATGAAGAAAACTTCCTGGACTTACCTGAAGTCTACACTCAGAGGACCATACCTGTGAGTAGAAATAACATTCTCACTCAACAGGACCTAGAGGGATGGAAATACCTTGAAGGCATTACAGTTCCCAGTTTTGAGGCAGAGGTAGAATTGCTGATAGGCACCAATGCGCCGAAACTCATGGAACCATGGGAGATAATAAATAGCCAAGGTGAAGGACCATATGCTGTCAGGACTCAACTGGGGTGGGTCGTGAATGGTCCGCTGAGAGGTGGTGAGCCGCGTAAAGGCAAGATGGGCCATCCTGCTGTCACTGCCAATAGGATCTCAGTCGCAAAGCTAAAAGGGCAAATTTATGAACTTAAGAGTGTCAAGGGAAGAAACGGAAGATTCTGTGGCATCCCTACAGGCTCAGCTGGAGAAGATGGAAAGTGCTGATACTATCGAAGCTGAACCGCCGTTTGAGAGTCTGGAGAAGGACGCATGCATGATCTCACTGGGGGAGGAACTTCAACAGCTTAAAGAAGAGATGAAGCAAGTGAAGGCCAAGAGCAACGAACTGCAAGGTAAAAACTATGCCACAGTGGAAGCCCTATCTGCTACTGAGAGGCTGAGTGAAGAAAGACTGAGCCAGGCCAAGGCCGCACAAAGTGAAGTTGAGCAGCAGCTGAGCTCTTTCCAGACAGACACCAGAAACGCTTTTCAGACACTGTTCCCTCACATTAACATAGAAATTCATCAGACAAACTGGCTGGAAGCATTCACACATGAAGCACAGAAGAACCTGACAGAAAATCAGCAGAGTCCAGCAGAACAGCAGCACATAATGTCCAGCTCAGATGTGACGGAACTGCAGCAGAAACTTATTCTATCGGAAGAGAGACGGAGGTCACTTCAGGCTGAGTGTGAGCAGTACAGATCAACTCTTAGTGAAATGGAGAGCACGCTGAAAGTCTTGCAGAGTAGTGTGGAGGATGGCGAGCTCATGTGGAAGTCAAAGGTTTCAGACGCTGAGAAGCAAAAACAGACGGCTCTGGATCTGGTGAAGGTCCCGGAGGAGACGATAAATGTGGAAAGACAGGACACCAACCAGCTGAGTGGCCAGCTGGAAAAACAACTGGAATCCATAACCATCAGTCAGACGTTTGCAGAAGAAATGTCTCAGCTGAAGGCATCGTTGTCAGAAACTCAGGTCCAGCTGGTATCAGCCAAAGCAGAGGCTCAGGAACAGAGAACAGAACTTTCATTGGTCAAGCAGGAGCTACAGGAAGTAAGTAGAGTGGAGAATGAGAAGAGCGCACAGTCCACTAGGGTGCAGAAGTGCGACAGGGATCTCGAGGCTCAGTCAGAAAAGCTGAAACCTGCTGGAGAAGGACAAACTGAAGAGGGAGAGAATCAAATAATGGAGCAAGAGGGTCTTCTAGAATCAAATAATGCTGCAGAAGTGGATGAGACCAAAAAAAAAAAAAAAAAAGGCTTTTCTGTTGGACACATTGTGGTTATAATGGATCCTGTCGCTCCGCAAGGGTCCTGGCTGTTGGAAAAAATTACACAGATGTACCCTGACAAGAAAGGCTTTGATGGCTCAGTGCTGTTGAAAATAAAAACGGTCAGCTGGAACGACCCGTAACGAAGATCTGCCTTTTGATGGAAGTCGAAGTGTCACAGATGAGTGACAGATGAGATGACTATGATCCAACCACAGATGTTCTAAGCTCAAGAGAAGATGATTTCACTTACATTAGCATTGCACAAATGGCTCTTTTAGTTTAAATGGGTAATCTGGGTAATTGTGGTTAAAATAAATATTCACAATTATGGGGCCGGGGTGTAGGAGCCATTTATACCTTAACCTTTGGGGATAGGTTAATATTGCAATTACTTACTCTAGCCACTTGGTGGGAGTGTTGAACTGGGTGTGACGTCACTGGGAATTAAGTATATTTACAGGTGTGGTAATCAGTTAGGTATGGTGTGGATGGTGAGGAACACACGGTTCTTACCGTAGCCGTGAGCACCCAATTTACCAACAGCACGACAGCACTTTAATATTTAGCACTGGGTGAAGTACCATTTTAATGTAAATTATTACCTTTCATACTTTTATAATAAACGGGAACACCACCCAAAGAGAGCAAATGTTTGGACTCTGAAATTTCTGCTACGCGTTGAGAACACCATGCCATCTATGCCGAGGCCTATAGGATAGCCTCAACAGTCCCGTTTTTCACAGGACAGTCCTGTATTTCAACTGTAATTTTAGTATCCCATTCCCGACTTATTATGAAAAAATCATGTTTTGTCACGTATTATTTTAAGTAAAATTTTAAATAATAGCCGAGTCCCAAATAGACGCGTGTCTCTTTTACACGCTTGGTGTGACTGGAGGTTGGTAAATAAAAGCCGCTCTGTTTTTTTTAGTTTCGATTGGTATATAATCTTGTCGTGTTGTAGAATAGAAACTGCTGCGCTTGATAGGGTGCATATAACATATATCTCCCTCATATTAATCAAAATCAATTGACACAATAGTAAAAGGTCAGAAGCCCGCAGTTTCACCTGAAGTATTTGGACTTTTTTTAAAAATTAGAGACTAGCTTACACTCATCTCAACACTAAATGATAAAGGCCTGCATGTCTCATATAGATGCCTGTCTCAAATACAAGTCGGTGCAGGTGCAATTTATTTTATTTTTTTTATTTTTTTGCTGAGTGATAGCGTGTGTATCTTTGGCAGTGGATTTTGTAAATGCCTGCCTGGTACATCTGCACTGTGGAGCCTGTGTTCTCGTAAATGAATGCATCATGGACGGATGAAAAATCTCGACTAAGTTACAACAATAAAGGCAATGCTTTTCGTACGAATTAATTTCGGACTGGACTGCTCTGCATTTTATGATAAACTCTTGAAAGACAATTAAGCACACGCTGGCAAAAATTAGTTCCAGTGAAAAATACAAAACGGCAACAGTGAATGATGCTGTTGCACCATCTTGTTCCCACTGATCTGCAATTTTATGCAAGTCTACTTTTTTTACATAGCAATATTATAACAAAAAGTGTAAATACTTATATGTGGTCTGTGGGTTCTGTGTCTGTCTCATATTCCACTCTGAGTTTGCTCACACAAAAAGCAGCCTAGGGGCCCCTGACAACCTTAATCCGCCCATACACACACACACACACACAAACACACACAGTGCATTGACAGGTGTTTTAACCATGCAGGGGCACTCATCAGGCGCGTTCACCTGTTTAACCACAAGATGTCAGCATATTTCCAAAGTCACAACCGGTTCATTCAAATCTTTTCTATTAATGGACGGTAAATTACGAATGTTATACGCTGAAGGTTGGCTGACGAATATTAATGATCTCATGCAGACTTTGCCTGGAAACCGTAATATTTTCCTCATGAATATTACTTAGATCGCGCTAATAGCTTGATAACCTTCCAATGGCGATGGCTTGTCTGCTGAATAATTAATAGACATTCTCTCCATAGAACGACCCAGAAATTCAGGATAAGGGACCGTCTGCGCCAACGGTGATAGCTGGGATATTTATCATCATGCTGGAAATCCAGACGTGGCGGTGTACGCGATTTGAACCTTCTGTTTGGGTATGAAACAAAAAATGAATCATATTTACTCTAAATGATGCCGAATCCCTCTCTGCCTGTGCCTTTGGACATTGTCGGACTGCCGTCATAATTCTGTGAGAAACCCCTCAAAAATCAGTGCAGCCAAGAGGCTTCAGCATGCTTTGAGTAAATAAAGGCATCGAACGATATTTCTATTACATAATGCTGGAGAAGAGTAAATATTATTTGGTAGACGACTCAATGGATCAGAGGATTCCTGCTGATAATGAAGGACATTTCCAGCATGGGCTCACATTCGAGGTGAAGGTAAATATTTTAAGAGACAAAAAATGAACTTGTTTATTAATGGGTCTCAATTTATAGTGTGTTACCATGCAATTGCATTGTGAGTATGAATTGTGAGCTAGTACTGATACTTAATATGAAATTATCGTGTTAAAGGATTGTAACAACTATATTAAAATAATGTGTAATGTTAAATTGACTCTGTGCTTTACCATTATGTGGCTTACTCTACGTACTTCACCTGTTACACTATGCAATCATTGACTTTTTCAGAAAATGTACTGTTTATCATGTTACTTATTGTAACATTTTCTGCCACAGTTCATTGGGAGCCTGGATATTGTGCGACCTAAAAGCAGGATTGAAATTTTGGCCGCTATGAGACGAATACGGGTAAGGGAATGTCAGATGAAGGATAGGACAATTATCTTCATAAAGATACAGACAGTTGACCTTTTTGAAAGAATGATGCATATTTTGTTCACAAATGACTGATTACCAAGAGCGAGGATATTACTGGTAATACATTATCTTAACTTAATGTCACAAATTTGTGCCAAACCTTAAATATTTCTTCTTCATTTTTCATTATAGCATGTCTTTGTGACAATCCAATGGGTTTTCAAAGCTTCACCCAAAAATTGTGTTGTTAATTACTCACCCTGATGTCGTTCAAAACCCGTAAGACTTTCGTTCATCTAACATAAATCAAAATCTTTTTAAAGAAATCAGAAGTTCAAGTTTGTTTGCTTGCGAGAACCAACGAGGTTCATTCTCACATGTTACGCAGCACGTTTGAGCTTCTGCAAGAACCAACAAGGTTCATTCTCGTGTTATGCAGCATGTTGAGCTTCAGCAAGAACTTGAATGAAAAGAATTTGAATGAAAGATGTAGTTGCATAGCTGTCAGTGGAGGGACAGAAATCTCTCAGATATCATTAAAAAGGTCTTCATTTGTGTTCTGAAGTTGAAGAAAAAAAATCGTACTGGTTTGGAACAACATGAGGGCGAGTAATTGAGAGAATTTTCATTTTTGGGAGAACCATCCCTTAATTAAACAGTTTTCTCTGAAGAACTAGTTATAAAAGGAGAACTTTATGGGCTGATGAATGAAACACTTTTATTGTGGTGGAAGGTGTTTATTCTGTTAATATGGAACCAATGTAAAGACCTGTTTTTTCATGCCTTCTGTTCTCAGGGGCACAGTGTGGCTGTATTTATGAGATTGCAGTGTGCTGGCAGCAGCAGCACACTTTACTTTAATCAACATTGCTCCATCAAAGAGATGTTTGTGCAATGTTTAGACGTGTTTGCACAAGATTTCTCTCCATGGAGCTTTTCTTGTTGATCAATCAATTGAGTCAGTAGTATTTCATAGCTCTCAATTTTTTTTCAGATAGATATCCCTCTCTATTTCATGTATTTGAGGAGAACTAAGCAGCAGAACAAACAAGCTCCTTAGAAATAAGCTCACCTTGTAATTGGTGTATGTTAGCGTTAATCAAAGCTTTGGAAATAAGAGAGTTCTTTTAACCCAGACACATTTTAGTATGCCTAGTGCATCTCTTTTAATCCCACTCCTGTGTATTTCCTAGTCTTTGATTACTTATGCAGTTCTCAAATGACTGCAAGTCTTCCAAAAGAAAGAAAATCATCTTCATTAGAGGTTGATATATTTTTTGCAGGTTGCTATATAGCTTTGAGATATATGTGTTATAATCAACAATTTTCATATTTGTTTGTTCATTTATACATTATGTGCTGAGACTTTTGACTTAAACAAAATGCTACTTTGAGTTTTCTTGTTACAGAACCAGTTACTATGTAAACTTAAGTGATGTGGCTTACTCAACGGCTTAGTAGTGATGAATTAAGTTGTTTTATCTGGTCTTTATGTATGTCGCTCACAGTTTAAAGACCTATATTTTAGCTATTAGAAAAATGACATCTGTTATGTTCAGGTCAAAAATAACATTTATAGACTTAAATGTAGCTTCTGAAAATTTACGAAAACTGGTAGTGCTTGCTAACCTACTGTAAATGTTTTCACAATAGTCTTAGTCTTATAGAATTATTTCACTTATTACACATTATAAGGTGGTTCAAAAGAAACATGTATACAGATTATGAGGATGTGAGCCAAACATAACAGGAGAATGTATACAAAAATTTTGAGATTCCATAAATATAAATTATATATTATAAAATCTTTGTTTTTCAAAAACATAAAAAAAAAACAAATACATTTTAAATAAAATATATTTTATTTCAATATATACTTTTAGAATGTTTTTAATTCTGTTCCGGGTCAAAAATGACCCAGAACAGAACAGGTGGTGAGCATGATAAAGTTTATATCATGATTCATGTTTTGATTAATTCAGTTTTCTAATCAATTAATTATTTTTATTGATCATTTTCAGTATGAGTTTAAAATTAAGAACATAAAGAAGAAGAAAGTCAATCTTATTGTGTCAGTGGATGGTGTCAAGGTAGTTTTGCGGAAAAAGAAAAAGGTGAGCGCTTTCATTGTTTCTCATAATTTCATTATAAATATACATTTTACTAATTTAATTTATTTAATTAATAAATATGTATTAATGTTGTGTATGTTGTACAATTAATTATGTATATACAAATAATTATGATAAATTATGAATATATTTCTTGACTAAAAATGTACTCAATATTTGTGTTAGAAATCTGCTTATAGCTGGGATGAAAGCCAAGTGACACTGGCCCAAGACCCCATTTTCAGGTAATTTTCCACATTTTATTTCCATAGAGAGCTGATTACTAATTTCGCTCTTGAATGGAGTGACATGGCCTATGGGGGTTTGATGACCTTTATCATTGTGCACGCACACGTCACATCAAAATCATTTGGCTCCGTGAGCTGCAACAAAAAGCAGAATGTCTTCAAAATCCCCATAGCAACAACCAGTCTCAAGCAAGCATAAGCAGATTGTTTAGCAGTAACATCAATAGTGTTGACTAGTTGCAGTCTACTTTAGTTAGATTGTATTAAAACAATACCAATCAATACCAACATCGTTCTGAAATGGCTCCAATTCTTGAGGTTTAGATTGATAGCTGCGGGGTCTTAAAAAGGTCTTAAATTTTATGTTCCTAAATTAAGGCCTTAAAAAGTCTTAGGCCGTGTGTCCACTAAAGCACTTTTAGCCAGCTGAAAACGCTAGACGCTCTGCTGAAGACTCCGTGCTTTGGGCGCTTGAGAGCGTTTTGGCAGCGCAGCGTTTTTTCCATTGAGACGTTTCGTTGCTATGATACAGAATATCTGCAGCAGTTGAATGTTGTGACAGTTGGTCGGTGTGGTATTAGTCCCGCCCCTCCTCCACTGTGATTGGACGGCTGGGTAAAAAGTGACAGTGATGAGCGCTGCGTTTTATCCAAAGTTGAACATTTTTCAACTCCCAGCGACCAGTAAAAAACGCTGGGCGCTCTGCGCTTCAGCGTGAAAAAAACGCTCAGCGTCTCGGTACGCTCATGGCGTTTAAGAAACACAGCGCTCCCATTGAAAACAATTGAAAACATACGCCAGGCGCGTGGAAAAACGCTTTGGTGGACACACAGCCTTAAATTTCATTGTCCAAGTCTTAATTTTTTTAATGAAGGTCTTAAAAATTTCATTATACTAGCCTATTTATTCAAACTCAACCAGACTGCAACGCAAGGTGAAATGGGAGAAAAACAACATCAACGTGGTTAATTTTTGAGTATGCGCAAATAAACAATAGTTTGGGTTTTCGCCAGTGGTGGCTATTGAAAAATATCTTTGGTGGGGCTGTTTCATTTTCTGTTGGTTTCAGTAGTCTGGTAACATGAGAGTCTTTTATGTCTGGTTCAGATTACACAATTTTTTTTGTCTGATAGTCACTGTGTCGGATTACGCAATTTTGACTCCCAAAATCTTGTCGTGACTCGTGTCGTGGACAAGACACATGTCAGACTACACTTCGCTTCCTGACCAGTCATCGCATGCCGTCTTTAACGCCGCGCGTGATGTCATCGAGAAGGCGAAACTAGTGGCGAGTGACTTCCGGAAATGAACGTAAACAAACAATGGATGAAGCGGTGAGTGTTGTATTGGCGGTCCTGTGTTCACAAAAAAGTAAAAAAAAAAGAAAAAAAAAACCTGACAATGGATTGTTCCTGGATTGTTCAAAGAGGACAGTATAGGCTGTTAATCCTCCAAAGAGAACTTGAGGTAAAATATTGTTTTGTTATATATTTTTACTTTTAGTTTTAACCTTAGCACCATCGTCTCTCTTTCGTTTCGCCATTTTTGAAAGTTGTGTACGGAAAAGCTTCTGTGCTCCTATTGGTCAACCTCATACATGTGACGGAACCGTCGTGGACGACCGTTAAAAAATTAAACATGCTAGTCTTTTTGTCGTGATGTCGCGAAGCATCGCAGACGCGACGAAGGTTGTCGCCCACTATGCGTCCCTACGCCCGTTGTCGTTTACGAATCCCCACGACACCCTACGTCAAACGGATCGTGCCAAAATCGGGCTAAAATCGTATAATCTGAACCAGGCATTAATGTAGTGGTTTTAAGGTCGTACCCCCTTCTGTCACCTCACGTACGTAACGTTACCCCAGTTTGAGAACCACTGCCTTTACATATATTTGTAAAGCGACCTTGGGTGTTGGAAAGACACTAAATAATTACTAATAATAATTATTATTATTATTATGAACCACCCAAATACATTTTAACACAAACTGCATATCAGTGCTTTGTGATAGTCAGTAATTATTTAATGCCATATTACAAGGCTGAGTCATTCTTACACAAAAACAAACAAATTGCACAAACTTTGCACTTGAAATTTAACTCAAACTGTTTAGTTTGCTACATTTTCTGCTTCCCTCGCTCCGGTAACTGTCCATGCTGGATCTGTCGCTGTTGTTTTAAAAAGTAATCACCTAAACAAGGCATTAGCATGACCGCATCCAGCTAGCCAGGCCCATACAGCTCCCACAGTCCGCTCTTTGATAGATATGCGCGCAGCTTGGGGCACTAAAAAGAATCACCCATAGCTGTCCTGATTTGAGCTCACTGATTGGCTATAGATTATGTCAAACATTTATATCTTAACAGCAATTGGCTAAACTGCTCCAGAGACCTGCCTTTCTTGTGCGATTTCTCCAGCGCCCCAGAGCTGATCACGTGCACAGAGCTGGAGGCGGGGATGTGTAGAAAAATAAATTTCTATCATATTTTTCGCATATACTGAGTGCATTAAATATCACAAATATTGACACATTGTTTATATGATTTATAAATGTATTTTTAATTAAAACATTTATTATTAATAGTCATTGTTTGGATTTTATCTTGGTGTTTTACGGCTGCATAATGGGTGCGATGTACGTAGGTCTTGATTTTCATTAAAGTGGTCTTAAAAAAAAAATTGGGGTGATCAAACCTGGGGAAATCCTGCTAATATAATGTAATGTTTTCTGATGTATCTTAAAAAACCTGTTGTTATTTCAAAATGTATTGAGCACATGTAATGGACTCCTGTAATGCTTCATGACATGCCAAAGGGACCAAGTTGAAGAGCATGTTGGCTTTTTTGTTGCCATGGCAATGAGACAATTATAAGGTCAATTGCTGTAACTCTTTTTTTTTTCTTCTTTTCAGAATATTTTACGTCTCGCATGACTCACAGGACCTGAAGATATTCAGTTATATAGCAAGAGACAAGAAAAGCAATGTGTTCCACTGCAATGTCTTCAAATCCAAGAGAAAGGTAAACCTCACTATAATAAAGTAAATCCTTTAGCATTTGATAATATTCAATTAGGAACAAATATGTTAACAATATTGATTGGTTGTCCAGGAATAAAAATGGCAAAATTGTGTTGGATACATTCTGTTGGACATCAATTATTTAGCTGCTGTTACCTTATTCATCAGATGATTTAAAGTAACAGGGATCAACAGTAAGGATGGCCTTCTAGTCCAGGACTAATGTGAGATTTTGGGTCATTAGCTCATATTCTCCATGCATTTTTTGTGCCCTCCAGCCTATATGTTTGGTTTTCTTTGATGTACTCTACATTTCTGTTTCATTATCTTTGTAACAAGTCATTATCTTAATGACAAATCAGCAGAATTGTTAATGCTGTTTAGCTGGCTGACAAATGCTAATCAAAATGTAACTGCAAGCAGCAATTACTGGGCTGAGCCCTGCCCAACAATCGCATTGTTGCGAGGAGGCTAAGTTAGAGGGAGTCATTAGGATTCATATGCAGTTTAATAAGTAAGAGAGAAAAGTATAAGAAACAGGCAGGGGTTCAGTACACTACACAAAGTTCAGTCTGACCAGGCAGACAAATACAATCCACACAGAAAGAGAGTTGAAGAAAACAACTGGCAAACAAATCACACACACAGGCTGGCAGGGTAAACAGGCACAGGTCAAACACAGGAAAAAGACAGAAAATATAAATGCTCAGATATAAACAAATATAAATTGACCTATTTGTAAGCCTCTCCCCTTAAACACAAATGAGCCAATGGCAGTTGAGTATCAGTTGCACGGGGACTGGAACTCAGACATTTTTAGGTTTCAGTGCCATAGAGAAATGTTGAAAGATCAGAAGCTCTCATCGGTTTGATGGTTTATGCTACAAAAATGGTAAAACGATGTGCCTGGAGTACTTGTAACACTGATTCCCGATATCCTGAGAGGATTGGGCATAGGTATTCATGTATTGAATCAACATACTGTGCGTGCGTTCACCTGCTCGTTTCAAAAGTGTGATAAGATTTGTATGAATGGACCAATTATCTGCACAATATAACTGAAGCCCGAATTATTTATCTAAAAATGTGGGCGCAACCTGGTTCCCTAAGGATCTCAACCCCAATCCCAATGAAGACAAAAACTTTCATTTTCTGGTTTTCATACTCTCATTAAATTACAATTTAAGTCCATACTAACGTACAAACTAGGGGTGTAACGATTCGTTTTCTCGATGCATCGATTACAAATCCTGACGATGTATATGCATCGATCCTAAAACATGTATTTTGAATCGTGAATCATTTATTTACTTGAACAATCAATTTAAAAGGCTAAGAATTGAATTAATCACAATTAAATAGCGATTCAGTGGTTTAAAATATATAAACACAACCTTTTCCTGGTTTTCCTGCTACAACCTGCCAACTCTCACGCATTGGCCGTAAGACACCCGTATTTGATTGGTTTCAAACGCTCACACGCCACACCCCCGATTTCTCACGCTGAAGTGTCAACCCGGTTGTTCAAATGCAGAAGTTGTGCTCCAAACCGCATATTGCGCATGCACGCACACGGCAGAGAGGGAAAGCAAGCGAGAGACCTTGCGTTTGCAGAGAGTCTTTCCATGTAATGGTCATGGTTCCATGTCAATTGTTTGACCCATTTCAGTTTTAGCAGACAGAAGTCAAACAGGCAAAACTCAGAACAGGACAGAATCCATCGCAGATCAGGAACAGACAGCAAACAGCAGACGTTTCTCCAAACAGAATATAATCCAAAGCACAGTCTGCCCCACAGGCTTGCGGTCAGGCAGTGCTCAAGTCTGCACAGTGAGAATCGCTTCGACCAAGCCCTGATCGAATCTCGAACGATACCCAAAGCCAGTCTTGAGAGGCTGGCTCTGGTGGAGTGAGCCCTTAGACCCGTTGGCGCATCTTGGCTGTGTAGCTTATAGGCAAGAGCAATAGCATCCCTGACCCAATGTGACATGGTCTGTTTGGTGGTGACAGCACCATTGTTGCTGCCCCCATAACAAATGAATAGTTGCTCTGATTTACACCACTGGCTGGTGCACTGGCAGAGGATGTATGTCTGAAGACCACAGACTGGACATAGTCTGTGAGATCTCTCCTGATCCTGCATTGTGAATGGTGGAGGACAGAAGGCCTCAAGAGTGACCGGATGTACAGAAAGGTACCTTAGGCAAGTAATCAGGATGAGGATGTAAAATCACTTTCACCATTCCTAGGGCAGAGCCTACATGTCCCCGATTCTTTTTATAGAGTTTATAGCCATAAGAAAAAACATCTTTAGGGTCAGAAGTTTGTCAGACGCTGACTCTAGAGGTTCAAAGGGGTCTCAACCAGACCCTCTAGGACTATAGCTAAGTCCCATGAAGGGATCTTGGTTCTTACGGGAGGCCTCAGTCCTCTTGCCCCACGAATGAAGCAAGCGAGCAGAGGATGTCTCCCGAGTGGCACCCCGTCAACCAAGGCGTGGCAAGCCGAAAGAGCAGCCGCATAAACCTTGAGAGTGGTAGAGCATGTGCCTGTTGATATTTTTTCCCTTCAGGAAATTCACAACTGAAGCAATCTGGCAGTTGACCGGATCTGCATTATGAATGACACACCACCTTTCCTCCACGTCCCTTCTCTTCGGGAATCGCCCATGGCGAGCCGTCAAGGAGAGATACCATCTCTGAGAACCACACTCTATTCGGCCAACGCGGAGCTATCAGTAAGAGGCAAAAACCTTGATATCAAACTCTGGCTTGAACTCCCGGAAGCAGAGCCACTAGAGGAAATGCATATAGGCGCATTTTGGGCCATGTGTGTGCCATCGCGTCCCAGGGGGGCTGGGTGACTCAGAGAGAAGTAGAGGGGACATTGCGCTGTCTGGGAGGTGAAGAGGTCCACCACCGCTTCATAAAATCTAGTCCAGATCTGTTTTACTACATCTGGGTGGATTATCCATTTCCCTGTGTTAATTTCTGTCTGGGCAGTAAATCCGCTCCCACATTCAGATGCCCTGGAATGTACAGCGCAGTACCAGCCTGACCCGCTGAAAATGCATGTGATAATGCAATCCCAGTGGAGAGAAAGCCTGTGAGTGTCTCTCTGATCTGAGGCAGCTTCATAAAATCGAGTGCCTTCGTACCTGTGATAGTCGAATGTGAAAGCAACACGGGCTCAGGAGCGCACTTGTTCAGGAAGTAAAGTGACCTGTGCATGCGTTTTAGCTTATTGTGATGTCTTCAGTTAAATAAAACACTTGTAAGGGATGATAGTCTTGATGATTTACCTTGGATATGAGCAAGAGTGAGCCTGCAAAGTATTTGTGCATTTGGAAATCCTCTGTGTCCTCAAAAGAGTCCGTTTGCAAGCAGCAAAAGGCCACCTTATGTGATGCACACACAGTAAACCTGTATGGTTCACTCAACTCCGCATAATAGCAGCGGATTAATAAAAAGCACTGTGCACGTTTTCGATGACGTATTAAGCACACAAACGCACCAGGTTTCGATAGAATCAAGTTGAGTGTGAAACCAGACCAACGCTGCGGGGGGCGCCGGGAACAAACGTGCTTGGGCTCGGACCGCAGCAAACGAACCCAGTGTAAAAACTCCCTAAGTGTGAACAATCCACTGTGCTCGCAATCACCGTGCTCAAAGACAAGGGCAGTATGCTCTTTCCCCAAACAAACAAAGCAGTAAGTGTGTGTATCCTGTCCTGACATGGATACGAGAACATGGAGGGACACAGTGCTTACTCTGCTGACTCATTTCTCTTTCTCTTTTTTAAACTCTTTTTAGATCGTTGATATGCTTGCACACCAAACACAGAGAGGTCTCTGAAAACAAAAGAACTGACCTGTGGCTCATCTAATTATAGCCTTGTGTCACGGGTGCGTGCCAATGACTGCTATATTACCTCCTGGTCGATTCCATCAATGTGTTTACACATTATATTCACAGCAGGTCATTAAAGATGTCCCCAATGCGCTAAGCAGCGCAGCATCGATTGCAGCTTTTGAAAGGGAACTGATGTTTGTATAAGCTACTTGATATGAGCATAGACACTATAAGAAGTGGACAGAGCCATCTCATTGGAACTCCATTGAGACAAGTGAAGCCCATTTTTGGCGATTTTTTAGCACTTCCGTTCCTGACGCGCAGACTCAAACCGACTCAAGCTTGACGACGTAGATGTGACGTGGCAAACCCGTCTGTCTTCTAGTGGCTGTGGCATGAGAAATCATCATTCCCTTCCGAAACATGCAGAGGCGGAGAGTGTGAGTTGGAGCTGTCCATGAGTTAGGAGCAGGAGAAACTTTTTCTAGGTATTCTGATTATTTTTTTGTAATTTTGCCTCCATGATTCCCCGATTGCCCGCGAGCTTCTCCTCCTGTCCATACGGTAATCTCTATACTGTGCGACAGAGAGTCGCTTGGTTATGACGCAATCGTTAGCCTACTTTTACAAAAAACTGCTTCTACGTGGCCATAACATAAGCTACAAGGTAATGGAGCATTTTATACATTGTTGTGTTTCTTTAGAAATAAATAAAGGACAAATGGGGGCTTCAAACACCTCAGATGTAAAGTTATTCGCTGTCAAAGTGACGCCAAAATGAATGGGAGTCAATGGAAATGCTAACGCAAGTGAAGTTCTGCTACAAGATGGCAGCTCCTGCGAGGCTTCAACTTCCGGTCGATGGATTACCCCCTTGAATATGAGTCTATTTGGCTTGGGAATTTTTGTCCAGAGCACCAGGGTCCATCTAAAATGAACTAATCCATCACTTTGACAGCACTGCAATAATGTGTAATTGACTTATGGGTGTAATGTTCTCCCTCTCTCACTCACTCCTTCTCTTTCTCTTATATCTGTCAATCTCTTATATAAATCCATCTTTCTTTCTCAAATGTTAATGAATTCTTATGTATCTCCCAGTACAGCTTTTTTTTTGTCCCATATCAAACAAAAAAACAGATTTTTACCTGCATGTGGAAAAGCATGTTTGACATGTTCAATAAACCTTGTTGCTTAAAGATCTACTGTCTGTTTTAGAGCCAAGCCATGAGGATAGTACGGGCCGTGGGTCAGGCGTTTGAAGTGTGCCATAAACAGAGTCTAGACAGTGCTGACGGTGAGAAGACATTGACCTTAACTTACATTTCATTTTATCATTTTCATAGGAGACAAATTAAGATCAGTCAATAAAATCATAATCTATTTTGTTATGTGAACTAGATACAGACACAATCTCTATGAAACTTTCCATTGATTATTTTGTAATTGGCAGCATGGCTTGTAAAAGGAGAAGAGGAGAGAAGCAAAGATGAAAATCCGGTTACTGGCACCACCATTGAGAAATCAGGCAATGCTGGCCTGGAAAAAGATGACAAGGTAAAGTCCTTGTCAAAGTTTTGACTATAAGGTTGATATGCAATTTGAACAAGTCCTCTCAGCCAGCAGAATATCAAATATGTGTTTTTCCTCCATCAATCTTTTTCCAACCAACAAAAAGTATTGCTTTTTTAGAAGAAAGAAGATGTCTGAGGTTTTGTCTTTTTAAATATAACTCAAGTTTTGCCTGTTTTCTGTTATTTATAGATGCTAGTTTGCTCATCCCACATGGTTTTTAGGGCAGAAATTGGGCCATGATCAAAAGGAGGGCTAAACATTTACTAGACAGTTTTCTAAAGTTTAGTTCAAATATTCTTTGGAGTCTTATAACACTTAAAAGTGAATTTTAGATACATCGATGGTAGTTTCTGTCCAATAAGTCGTGTTTATTAACATGAAATCATTTCCAGCAATGATGGGGCAAATTTATGAATTATATATTTTAGCATAGCATACACATTTTAGACCCTTTTAGAATTTTAGCTTTACTCTAATGAATAAGATATGAAAGCTGTCCATGCTGACACATATTAGATCACTGGGGAGTTTTTAGGAAACTGTGCTTTCACAGAGGTTAAAGCTTTCATGTACTTGTAATGGTTGTCAAAATTACTTTGATACAGCAGAAGTTGTGTGTTCTGGAATCTGCTCTCTGAATCTGCTGATCTTCTTTCATTTACAGCAATCATAAGAGCCAACATATGAGACCAGCGTTTTTCATTTTTTATGTTCCTCTAGGCCTAAAGGGTTGTTTACACGACACCCTTTTCAACTAAAAAGTACAACCTTTTATGAGTTTTGCCCGTTCATTTACACATCCAAGATCGTTTTGGGTGTCTGAAAAAGCTAACTTTTGAAAACGGGTTTGAAAGTACAAGTTATCCATGTAAATCAATTTAAACCATCCAATCAATTACCCATGGGCAGACTCAAGTCCCATCATTCGAGAAGCCGTTACACTCAGATATACGTATGTCACAATGGGGAAGAACAGACAATTACAACTTCAGTTTCATGTCGCCTTTACTTACTTTATAGTCTCTAGCTTCTGGTTCAATATCTAAGCAGGTGATTAAAAGATTTTAGCTTCAAACTCACAAAAGGGTCATCCATAAACTGTTTTGCTCTTAAAGGGTTAGTTCACCCAAAAAAATTAAAATTAAGTCATTAATTACTCACCCCCATGCTGTACCAACCCCGTAAGACCTTTACTCATCTTCAGAACACAAATGAAGATATTTTTGATTAAATTTGAGAGGTGGATCACTGCTACATACTGTAGGCTCTTTAGGGATTGAAACTTGACGGCCCAGAAAGTCATTGAAGAAAATGTTTAAATATTAAATATGGTCACTTCTATTAACCTTAAAGGGTAACTAAACCCCTGGTCAGAGCCTGACTCCACCCAGTGGCAATATTTGAAAATGCTGAAAAAGTGGGCATACCCCAGCGGAGATAGAGGGGACGAAATAGATGCTAAAACACTCTATCCTGATCGTTTTCAATACTCACAATTCCAATTCCTGACTCCCTACAGTGGTTTTGACGACACAAGATGTTTTTTATATTGCCAAGGGCGTAGCTCGCGTGGTGAGCTGAAACCTGCGTACGTCACAAAGAACCGCTAAAATCCAATAGGAAAATTCAACTGCAGTAGCCACCGTTCAACCTGAAGAGGGCAGCACTAAGACGCTTTTACACCATATATTGTAGAAATAGAACACTTTATAAACAAATGTCAAAAAAGTTAATACTTGAATCAATGACTGGTATTAATAAAGATCCATTCTTACAGATCATTAACTAAAAAAAGTTGGTTATGTGTTTAGTTACTCTTTAACAAATAAACTATGCTATTCTCAATGTGTGATACATTTCAAAATAACTAATAGATTCCAAAGTGTCAATCGTAGTTCATGCACACGCACATACTAATTAGCTTGATTGGCCCTCATTTACAAAGCAAATGTCAACTTAAAAGTAATAAAACAACATGTATCTCCTACTTTCTCCATGCAGGTGTGTGAAGCACCAGTGCTGGTGATGGAGCCTCCTCTCTCCAGCCCTCTAACTGTGAGCCATCAGGTGCAGCTCCTGCAGAGGCAGTTACAGCAGCAAGAGCAGAAGAGTCAAGCTGCCTCCGCACAGGTCACATCACACGTCTAATCGCTTTCTCAGACAGACAGACAGATAGATACAAGTGTAACAATCTGTAATTGTTGTTCTGTAGGTGGTTCTGTTGCAGCAGCAGCTGTCGGTGGAGAGCAACGCCAGGACGGAGGCTCAGACGAGAGTCCAGCAGCTCCTGCAACAGAACACTGAACTCCTGCAGCATCTCTCGCTTTTGGTCAAACACGTGCAAGAGCTGGAGCTTCGCACTCAACCACACAAGAACTCTCCCTGTGAGTCAAAAGTTCTTTACCTCCTTAATGTCAAGTCACCTTTTATTTATACAGTATAGCGCTTTATACAATACAAATCAAAGCAGCTTTACAGCGATACAGCCTGGCACACGGCTTTACAAAGGATAATTCAGTCTGTATCAAAGAATAGTTCACCTAAAAAAAAATATATTTTCATTTACTCATGATCATGTTGTTACAATTCTTTTTTTTTTTTAAATTTACTTTCTTCTTTCCTCTGATCACAAAAGAAGACATTTTGAAGCATGTTCATGCTTCTCTTTTCCATGTAATGAAGAAATATTGATCAGCACAACTGTTTTCAACATTATTAATAATAAGAAATGTTTCTTGAGCAGCAAATCAGCATAGTCAAATGATTTCTGAAGGACCATGAGACACTGAAGACTCGAGTAAGGATGCAGAAAATCCAGCTTTGACAACATATGAATATTTTATATTTTAAAAAGATTAAAATAAACAGATATTTTAAATTGTAATAATATTTCACGATAACTGTTTTACTGTGTTTTGATCAAATTAATCCAGAGGATAAGAGAAATATATTTTTTCCTTTCATTTTTTTGAAAGGTAGTGTAATGATAAAATTGTCATTGATTAAAGTGAAAGAATCCTTTAATACAACACTGCATCAGAAATCTGCATCAGAATAGAATCAACTTGAGTTATTCTCTTACTGACTATCTATGCTATTATGTAATTTCCTCCATGAAGTGGGATCTCAAGACAGTCTTCTGGAAATCGCCCTGCGTCCCAACATGCCAGCTGCATCGCGTGACCCCAACCCAAATCCCCTCCCAAGCGCTAGAGGAGGCTTCCCTCTCTCAAACAGCCTGGTTCGGCTGGATGGCTTTCGTTTCTTCACAGAATCTTCAGACCAGGAGAAGAAGCCGGATCAGGACCGTGACTCAGGTCAGGGTCAGGATGAAGATCAGTCAGGAGGTTGCTCTCCTCCAGTGAACCAGTTCCTCAGCGCACTGGACACAGCTGGATTCAGAGAGTCGGGTATCGCATCCGGTTATGAGTCTAACACAGATGAGAGTGATGACCGGGACAGCTGGGGCCAGTAACTGTGTGCATCTGTGTGTGTGTGTGAGACTGTTCCTGCTGAAAAAAATCAGCTCACACCAGCAGGGGTAGCATCTAAGCACTTTAGCTTTGTGGAGAGAGTTTTGCATTGCAGCTTCAGCTTTCAGAATGATCACCTGTCAGAATTTTTCAAAGTCTATTATGTGCTTCTATATCTATAAAAAAACCTGAAAGATGTTAAACATCCCACTGTGTTTAATTATGCAGGTCCGAGGCAGTGTGTGTTCAGGTTGTTCTACTCAAAAATCAATATAAAATGTCAGGTTTTTTTTTTGCCATTATTTTCTCACCCTCATCATGTCGTTCCAAACCTGTAAACATACAATAAACTTGAGTTCAATCAATGTTATTTTGGGCCCGGGTAACTTTGTTTGGGTTCAGTAAGATATTTGTTTTAACAAGTTAATACTTTTATTGTGCAAGGATGCAATATATTGATCAGTAAAGTGACTGTATACTTTTATAATGTTAAAAGGTATAACATTACAAATATGTTTTATATTTGTAATTATAATGTTATAATATTTCTATTTCAAATAAATGCTGTTTTTTTACTTTCTATTTATCAAAGAATCCTTAAAAAAATACATCACAGATTCCTCAAACATTAAACAGCTGTTTTTAACATTGATAATAATAATATTTTTCTTTATTGAGCAGCAAATCATCGACCCTGAAGAGTAATGATGAGAAAGCCTGCCAGAGCCTATTGAAATGTGCAGGGCTTTCCCTTTGTAAAAGCAGATATTTTGGCATGGGGAATCAGAAAAATTCGACTTAAGCGACATTTCATTATATCTTCTTTTATTTGCCAGTGTTTTTTAATGTGCCAGGTTTGACTTTACAATTTTGTGCAGCAATGCTAAAGAGTGAGAAAAGTTTTGTCAAGATGTTAAACTCCATATGTAAAGCATGTTTGATCTTCACTGTCAATTTTTCAGCTGAGCAGCTTGAACTGTTACACATTTTAATCATCCATCTTCATTAATATCTATGTTAATATAAAGTGATATAAATTATTTGTCCAATTTAATTGTTTCTCAAATGGTATAACAGCATTTTATCTTTTAATACTGTTTATTTATTGGGAAGAGTGTAGCAAGTAATATTAACACTGTGTATTTTGTGATCAAGTATTGTCTAAAGACTGCTGCGTGTTGTAACATTAATTTTCTTTAAATAAACTCATATATTGAAGAGTTGTGGAACTCAGAAAATGTTGTCCTTAGGAAATAATGAAACAGAATAAATAAAAAATCATTTAAGTCTTTGTTGTGTCATCTCTCTTTTTGTGACTGATCATAAAGTGTTTCCTTTCGAGGGAACTCAATGCTGCATGCTGAGTTGATGCTATGGGAAATGTTCTACGTGAGCTGGTACCTGTAACACCTGTGCTACACCACAGCAATTTCATTGACCAATGGTGAAGTGGCAACGCTTCCTTTTACAGTACAGTACTTACAGTGTACTTACCTAGAAAGTACTGGCTAATATAAGTCCATGGAACAGGGGTAGGTTCAGGGTTAGTACTAGTTATTACCCAGTAATTGTAGTTAATAAAATAAGTACATAGTATTTACATGGGTAACTGGACTGTAAAAGGAAGCATTACCGGTGAAGTCAGGTGACAAAGCGAAACGCATAATCAAGACAATAAATTTTCAGTAAGCTGAGTGTTTGCGTGGAAAGAAGGCCTGTTTGTTTGTATACTGTAAGTGTAATGGCATCCAAAGTGCTCTCTAGAGTCGAGTCAACTTTTCTTGGGATGGTATGGGACTCGGACCTTCATTTGAAGGCACTTTTGTCTCCTGCTCAGGTCGAGTCCATACTTACTACCATGAAAGAAGTCATGCGAGGTCGGGAAATCGCTATCAGCCAACATCATAGGCTGTTGGAAGTCGCTGCCAATGTGATACCTTTGGGGCAGCAGTACATGAGACCATTTCAGGTGTGGCTCAGGATCAGAGGGTTCCATCCCTTGTGCAACCCTCTGAAAATGATACTGGTTATGTGCAGAGATCTTTGTACCCTTTCTATATGGAAGGTTTCTTGCCTTGTCTCCCATGCTGGAGGCATGGTGCCATCACAAGACTGAGATCACAGATGCCTCCCTCACTAGTTGGGGAATGGTCCTAGATGGTCGGTGATGGAGTTGATTTAGCAGAAGTATGACACAGTGGAAGTGGACTAATCGACCCGCTGTCCCCTCTGGTTTGCCCTAACACCTCTGTTAGGGCTCGATGCCATGGTTCAACACAGGCAAAGCCTATTGCTATTGGCTCCATTCTGGCCAGCCCGAGTCTGTTTCTCTGTCCTAAAATATCTCCTGGACGGCTCTCAGTGGGGTATTCTGACCAGGGGGTAACCTTCTGTCTCAAACTCTGGGCTTTATTCGTCATTTACTCCTAGTTGTGGCCATATTGACCTGAAAGGGGAAGTTTTACTCCTCGGGAGCCAAAGAATCGTGATTCCCATCAGCCAAGAAACCCTCAATAGTATACTTGAGGGTCAGCAGGGTATAGTCAAGTGCCAAGCTACGGCCAGCCAGGCCATCTGGTGGCCAGGACTTGTAGAAAACTTCAGTACGTGCTTACGCCATAGGGCAGAACATGTTACATTGAAGTAGCATGCCTAAATGTGGCCATAGGCCAACACTGTCATTGCAGCTTTAAAGGCTGTGTTTAGCTGCCATGGAATCCCAGAGACTCTAATGTCTGAAAATAGACCACAATATACGTATAACAACCCTGGAACAGGGTAACACTGACACTTATATTTACACTACTAGGGACATGAACACGTCCAGAGACACTGAAATAAGTAGAGAACCTCATGTGACAATGAGTGCCATGACCTCCTGAATGACAGAATTTGTAGAGCGAAAAAAAAAAGGGAAGTTGTGTTCATTGTTTGTTCATGAGAATGTTGCAGATAGTGTGACCTGTAGTAGAATACGTGGTTAAAGGTTCTGCAAAGATGTATCTGTGGAGGTGTTCTGTAGAGGGTAATTTGAGAGTAACGTTACTGTTGTTGCATGAACCTAAAGAAGGTGACACGAGAGTCATAATGTCAGTTCCAGAGTAAAAGAAATTTACCTGAGCATACGCAATGCTCTGGTAAATATCTTTTACTCTGGAACTGACGTTATGACTGGCTCATTATTGTAAATTAGCTAACACAACATTGCATCCAAGACTGGGTTATGTTCCAAAGGTGCCTTTCTCAATCATTCATCG
>NW_024121443.1:47953-65151 GCF_016745375.1 Pimephales promelas
GTTTTATGTCTCCACTGTTCGATCGAACTCACATGTCTCTTATACACACACAGTTCGATCGTGCCCTTGTCTCTGCGCACCTAATACAGAAAATACTGTGGAAACAAAGACACCTACATCTTGGATGCCCTTGAGGTAAGCTAAAACATATAAAAAATTCATTTCAAAGTGAACTATCCCTTTAATGAATAGTTCTTTCAAGGTTTCATCTTTGGACTCACGCTCGGATTGATATGGTACAATCCACTTCATTGTTCGTTAGCTGATAATTATTTTACGGTGTAGGAAGCCTCAGGACAAGCAGAGCTGATGTTACGGCAATGGGCGTTTCAATGCACGGTAAACCAATCACAACGGACTGAGCTGTCTGGCCAATCAGAGCAGAGTAGCTTGCGGAAAGGAGGGACTTAAAAAATTTATTTATCGGACGTTTGATAATCATTAAAAATGTGGTGACATGCAAATGTATACGAGGAGGAAATTGTACAGTTTTGACCTTTGATGCATGTAAACTATTGTAGGAGACTTCAAATCAACATTATAAACTTTAAAATAGCATAATGGGGCACTTTAAGATTATATAATATAATGTTATTCAGTTGTTGGTTTTCTCTAATGAAGTAGTATTTAGTGTAACTACAAAAGTATAAATATTCTACAATAATCAAGAAAAACAAAAACAAAGAAAATAATAAAATAATAATACAATACCGGTATCGGAATTGACCGATATTCATGAATATGGGTATCTGAATCGGATCGGTTTTGAAAAAAAAAAAATGGCATTGGTGCATACCTAAATTTAATTAGATTCAGGGCCCTGCAATCTATAGATCACTATTACAATACTATTTCCAATTTTACACAACTGGTCACAGTTTTATTAAATCACATGTAGCCAAAACAAAAAATTACTTAATTGAAGTCACAAAAAAACACAAGGGAAAAATTAAGCGACTTTTCTGTTTTATTTAGTGTTCATTTCATTGAGGATTGTGTTACAGGTTTTTGAGAGTTCAATTGGATTTATGCACAGCTGCACTACTTCCTGAACTTAAGCCAGCTCCTTGTTTCCTGTCTGCCATTATCAGTGTTGTGCAAGTTACTTCCAAACTGTAATACATTAGGTATTACTTGTTACTGTTATTTAAAAGTAATTCATTACCATACAATATTACTGTCTCAGAATTGTAATGCGTTACATTACTCATGTATTACTTTTTAATTACTTTTACCAAAATAACTAAGTAGTATTTAACTTTTGGGCTGTAATGATATGCAATGTGAAACCGAAATCACGATTTGCCACACGACTCAGATCCACGAACCTACAGAATCCCGACACACCTCTTCCAACTCCCAGCGTTATTCTCCTTACCGTCCAGATCCAATGCTGCCTTATCTTTAAATTAGGCTATTAGTATTATTTAAAGTTAACATTATAAAATACGTAGACCTACACCACAAAACTAGTTGAGGATAAATTATTTAAAATTGGGGAAGTCCAGCATTATGGACATGACATTTGCAGTCAAACCTTGAAATAAAAATTCTCAGAAAATACATGTATTGAAACGTATATAGGCTATTTTTTTAAAGGACTCCAGACATTAGACAAATATCAGTCTATGTTTTATTTTTAATATTAGGGAAAAGACACACATTCATGCGTGACAAAAAAAAATAGGAGGCAAAATATATTTTTTGTAATTCTGTTAATTACACTGCGCAAATCGGATGAGGAAGGGTTGGCTCTCCAGTCTCCATAGAACTTAAAATATTCATTTTAGTTTTCGTGTTCGCATTTATGAGGAAAAAACAATGTTACAGACGCGACCGCTCTGAACTGGCACTAAAAGACTGCTTTAAAACTTTCACATAGTCTGTTGCCTTTAAGAGGTAAAAGCAGACAATACACTGTAATACAACTGTAATACAAGCCTCACTGAACATGTAACGAGTAAAACATTACTGAAATTACTGAGATTAGTAATGCCGTACACTACTGCGCTACAGCAAAAAGTAATATGTTACTGTAATGTATTACTTTTGTAATGCGTTACTCCCAACACTGGCCATTATTGGCCAAACTTGATTAATTCAGGTGTGTCTGATTATTGTTGCCGTGACTACTGAGGTCAGGCACACCTCAATTAATCAATTTGTCCAATAATGACAGACAGGAAACAAGGAGCTGGCTTAAGTTCAGGAAGTAGTGCAGCTGTGCATAAAGCCAATTAAGTAAGTTTTGTTTTGTTACTTGAGATCTATCATCTGATGACGTCATTATAGGCTTGTGCAATGTGATGAGCTATGACAGTCAAGAAAGTTTTTGTATTCTGTGCTTGAAAATGTGCAAATCTAGTATTCCCTTTTAATTTTTTTCCCTAGTATCTCAATTGAACGATTCTTTCCCCCCCCCCCCCCCCCCCTGTATATTCAACAAAATGAATAGAATGCCGGAGTGCCTGCTTTGACGAATGTATAGAATATTTTGACAGACGTAGTGTGCACTGTGCAAAGCATTAGGTAGGTAAAATAAACTGTTTTTTTTACACATTGCATTGATGCATCATATTGTCTCATTTTATCGATGTATTGACCCACACTGATGTACTGCTGCACCCCTAATGATGTGGTGACTTCACTAACAAACTGAACGTTCATTACAACTTTCACTAGTGGCTAAATTGTGACAGTCATATCAGGAAACAGTAAACAGCAGTAGGCTCTAGGAATTGCAATGCTAGCAGTACACTCACCAGAGTAACTCATGCAGTGGTCGACCAGCCCATCTACCCTTACCGATGTCAAAGGCATAAGCAAAGATTTTTGCCCCATTCCCATCTGCATCAACTTCCATGCGTGCCTGAAAATAAAAACATTCAGGCATTCAATTTCATAATAATATAATAAATAATAGTATTCAAAGAATATGAAAATAACATGTTTTCAAAAACTTGAATAGGTCTTAACACAAGAAAAAAATTAATAGGCATGTGTGGAAAAAGTGTGCTGGTAATCAAAATTCAAACCCCAAACAAAAAATAATAATAATAATAAAAAAAGCCTCAAGTGACGATCATTGGAGACGAGCATTAGTAGCCCATAAGTATGATTAACGATCCAAATGAAACGCATGTTATGAAGATTTTACAGCAAAGTCCATCTTGAAAAAAACAGTTTAAAAACTTTGGTCAGCAGTTTAACACACATTTGCTTTATTCATACCACAACAGTAAATAAGAGCTAATGTAATATATTATCTTGAAAAAGAAAATTGTCCCTTAATTTTAATGCAACTTGAAAATGGTAGTCTATAAAATTAAATAAACATTTAACAATCTATAAGCATTTCATAGATGTACACTACATAAAACTATACTGTCAGTACACCATAGATCGATGCATTTATTTCCATTCAAAGGAATGGAAACCGGTATAAAAAGGTTATGCTTAAATGATTCCTTGTAACATTATTATCACAGCCTTCATCTTTTAGCTGAAATGGCTGATAGTTTAGGATTTGCTATTAGCTTCATTAAATCAAACAATGTTTCTCAGAATGACTTGTTCTCCATATGTAAAAGTTTGAAGAAGTTTGGACTTTATGCACACATAGGCATAATAGTCATAACGGGAAACACCCATGACCCATCAAACGTCAGATCATATTTGCTCAAATGTTTAATAAATCAAATTCTTTCGATAACTTTTTGCAAGCATGGTCTAGAGCTGACATGTGCAAAGTTTGGTGAAGTCTGATGAAGACTTGTGTCTGTACACCATTCAGATTTGATTAATTATCAATGATATTATTAGCTGCTAAAATTTGATTGGCTGCTGGTGGCCATGTTTTGTTTTTGTTTCAATAAATCTAAAATGACAGCTTCATTATTTAAAATAGCTTTCTGCCAGCACAGTCCAAGTATCTCTGATACTCATAGATTTTTTAAGGATGAAAAATAAAGAAAATGAGTGCAAACACAATAGGGTTCAAGAAACTTCAGCTTGCACCCCTAAAGAAAAAACAAACAAACAAAAAAACAGGTTCTCACCTCAAAGGCATAGTTTTCCACTAATGGTATGTCTTGCTCATCAATCAAAGTGTACTTTGTCTGAAAAGAACAAAATGTGGTTACAATGCAAATAAAGTCAATTAAAAACAATTGAAAAAATATTGTGTCTCCTCACTGAAGTCCCAAGTTTCTATAAGCATGGTTCTTACACTTTTTGTATGCATTGTCTACAACCTCTTTATTGGACATGGGTTTTGAAAAGTTCATTTTGATCCAGAATTCAGATTTTTTCAATGCGACAATGTGATTAAAGTTGAGTCAATGGCAACTAGTCACTGATGACATTAATGAACAAATAAGCCTGAACCTCGAGCTAAGACTCAAACGCAGGTTGCCTTGTGCACAGCTATGGCATTTGACACAGTGCTGCCCACAAGGCTATTACTCCTACATAACAGCTTATTTCAGTTCTTTTGTCTTTGGGTCGTTATATTTCTCACAGATTTCTGCTCGTTTGGAATTGGATACAAATAAAATAGCACAGTAAAGATTACAAGTATTAATGCATTAGTGGGAGAGACTGCATGTGAATAAATTCTATCTGGCAGCGTCTCTCTACTAATATTATAGTGGGTTTTAGTTACTAAGAAATATATGCTAGATTTTTTCAGTATCCAAGTTATTTTATATGTTTCTGTGTGCGCAATCTGCATGTGATATGCGGGCTACGGTCTGTATGCATGTGTGTTACAAATCAAATTTGTTGAATATTAACTTAAAATTACGGTATATGCTTGTATGTCAGTCACTACTGGAGGTGTCGCAACACTGTGACGTGTTCCATGACTCGGTGTCAGTCAGGTGTCAGTCAGTTTTCCTGTCAGTGTGTCTCGATAATGTCAGTGACGCATGCTACTAGGGTTGCCAACTGTCCCAAATTAGCCGTGACGTCCCGATTATTGCAATATTAACCAACTTCAGAACCATACATCAAAGCAGTGTGAGGACGACAGCGCCAGCCTAACAGTCTGATGCCGGAAGTGGGCGGAGTTCATGTTTAACGCGGAACACACAGAACAAGGAAAAGAAGAAGATAAAGTAACAAGTTCTATCTTTGATGGATGCAACATACTTAAAAAATAGCCGTTTTGTATAAGCATATAATGTTAAGTTAATATTCAACAAATTCGATCTGTCATTAGGATTAGGGCGTTTCCATTACAGATTTGCACAATACTTTAACCTTGTTTAACCTTTAATTACAAAACAAATTAAAGCTGCAAGCAGCGATGGGCGGGCCCTCACAACTGTAGCGCGTTGGGGTGTGAGGCGGCCGCATTGCATATTCTGCGGCTCAGCCGGTGCGGCTGTGAATTTGGTTCACTGCTTCGTTAAAGGTCACTTCCTGTTGCCAGCAGGTGGCGCTATGACTTAGGGTGAATGTAGGCGTGTAGATTTGTTCAGGGCGGGATTCTTGTCAAATGTGTAAAATTTTGTGCAGATCTGGGCATTTACAGCCAAGTTACTACAACTTCCTCTTTCATGGCGAATCATCGACGCCACGGATACGCCCATCGACGAAAACGCGCAGATAGCACAACTTTACATCGACAATGCCTTTAGAAGGCACAGCAGAAATTTGAAGTCGATCTGACTAAATCCCTAGGAGGAGTTTGTTAAAGTACGTAATGAGTAAATCATCCAAAAATGGCTGTAAAATTAGAAATGGCCGACTTCCTGTTGAGTTTAGGGCATTGCTCCAAGATACTTTTCTGTGCGTCTGGACATGGTAGATGTACCACAGAAATGTCAGTCAAACATGTGGTGGGAGCTGCTTCGTTAAAGTTCACTTCCTGTTGCCAGCAGGTGGCGCTATGACTGTGGGTGAATATCGGCATGCAGATTTGTTCAGGGCGGGACTCTTGTCAAATGTGCAAAATTTCGTGCAGATCTGGGCATTTACAGCCAAGTTACTACAACTTCCTCTTTCATGGCGAATCATCGACGCCACGGACACGCCCATCGACGAAAACGTGCAGATAGCACAACTTTACATCGTCAATGCCTTTAGAAGGCACAGCAGAAATTTGAAGTCGATCTGACTAAATTCCTAGGAGGAGTTCGTTAAAGTACGGAGTGTGAGAATCGTCCCAAAATGACCGCCAAATTCAAAATGGCGGACTTCCTGTTGAGTTTAGAGTATGGGTTTTTCAGGCTTTTTTGTGCGTCTTGATACGCCAAATTTCGTGCATGTAGGTTGAACATGGACGTGGGGCTAATTTTTTCCAATTTTTCTAGGTGGCGCTAGCGAGCCATTTTGCCCCGCCCATCCCCGAAACCCACAAAAAACGAAATTTTTCACCAGTCCTGAAATTTGGTGAGTTTTTGAGCATGTTGCGGCCCCGAAAATGGCGCTTACTTTGCAGAAAAAAGAAAAGAAAAAAAAATATAGCTGCGAGCAGCGATGGCGGGCCCAAGCCGGTGGCACCGCAACCCCGGTTCCTTTAGTTACCTAAAGGCACCCGGGTAGCGGTGCCGAAGGCTTTGGCCCTTTTATGATTAAATGTTAAAACGGCTTGCCATACTCTGTCATTTCGACTAGTCACAATTATGTTACAGATGTCTTAAATGATAATACAAACTATCCAAAATGTAATTACGAATAGACAGAAAGACGTTGTTGATATCTACAATGTTAATTCCGGACAGGCAAACTTAGCTTTTAAATGTTAAAAGGGCTTGCCATACAGGGACGTAGGCTCAGAGAGAGGCTCACCATATTCAAACCAAAATATCTGACTTCCTCTTGGTCCGAGCTAATGACTATGTATTAGAAAGTTGTCCGGCTTGAGGAGTACAATGTATATACCGATTTTTGTAACTGTAGATAAAACTAACAACCCCACTTTTGTCAAAAGGTGGCGCTATTTAGTCCTTGCACATTGCCCGTTTCTGAAACTTTGCACGTCTACTGGCTAATAAATGTGATGTATCTGTTGAGTTTCAAGCAATTTCAATTTCAATTTGACTGTTGAAAAGAAGTGCGCCGATTAGATACTCAGGATCGGTATCGGCTCTGACACTGCCATCTTTGACGAGGCTGATTCAAATTCTATATTGTGCATATACTATTCTGTTAGGCACAAAGGCACAAAAACTTTCTAAAGTACCATAAAGTTTTTGTGTACTGTATTATTAGTGTTCTGAAGCTATTATGTGATATAGAAATTAATATTTAAGTCATTAAATTCAAGAACACAAACTTTTCCCTCTCTGCGCCTGTCAGTCATTCTCCATTCAGCATTCAAACAGCACGTCACATTCGGTTACAGTCAATGATGAAACGATCTTCAATGATTCAATGTTAATCCTATTATACTGGATCTTTAAGATAAAGGTCTAAAGGTCTATATTTTCGAATGAAGAAACTTTTTCTTGCTGGACTTTATTGCTGTAACTTAATCGTGTTACTTTCTACCGGGTGTCGGACGCTGTCGGTTAGATCACAACACTAGAGTCAGAGCACTATAATTGTTCTTCACGCACACAGTAACTGAAATTTAAAACCTTTAAAAGAAAAGGCTCAATAAACTATTGCATAGATAGATAATGTATAATACACTGTTCATAAATATGTATTTCCTTTGTGCTTTGAACTTTTCAATACGGACTCAATGCGCTGTAACTTCATGTGGCTTCAAGCACATCATTCTCCGCTCGGGATGCACATAAGTGCTTTGTGCTGCACCGTATTGGAGCCGTAATATCATAATGCAGTGACGTAATGACAGATTATTAATTGCCTTTCAATTATATGTTGCTTTATAGCAGCCATGGCTATATTTTTTTTTAATGATTTTTGTTATCTTGTTTTTCATGAATGTATTTTTCAAAAATAAGAGCAATGTGTATTATCTATTATTAATATGGTTTATAATAGCATTTTTGTCATAGATTATGACAAAGTAATCATATGATCCACCAGCGAGGAACCAGCAGAACAGAGTGAACATTCTTTCTGTTTAGTTCAATCCTACTTAATAGGAATTTATTTAAAATGCTCGCTCTACTCCACACCATTAATGTCTTGTGCGGACATCCGTATTTTGACTTTCGGTTTTAAGTAAGCGATTTAAAAGCTCCCAAGTCCCAGCGGAGTCACACGTTGATTAACCGGTGGGAATATACACAATAGGCCTACCTGATATTGAACACAAGAGGGCAGTATAGCACTACGTATGACTCAGATTATTATTTTTTTATGAATTTTACAACAATTCTGGCTGTTTTTGAACGTAAACACAATTCTTAAATGAAAAAAAAGGAAAAATTGGGGAAGTTATAATATTTGTATAATTTAATTTAGAAACAAATGATGTATAATTACATTTTTAGAAGATATGAGGCTTTTAGTGTTTACTTTTTTGACATTACTTTAATCTTTTGCCATAGTTGCACATGTCTATTGGCTAATAAATGTGATGTATCTGTTGAGTTTCAAGCAATTTCAAGCAAGCTAAGAGTCCCAAAAGCATCAAAAAATAATGTTAAAGTTTGTTTCGTTGCCACGGCATTTTGAAAGTGACACACTTCCTGCTGCCAGTTGGTGGCGCTATAACTTTGACTCACAATAGTCACATCCATGTGATCGGTCTCTTACAGCGAAAACACTGCTGAAGTTTCATCAAGATCAGTTAATGTATGCTGAAGTTATAACACACATCCTGTTCCATGTTTCTCGCCATAATTTCGTTTCCTCGCCACGGCCAAACCGTTCGAGATATCAAAAATCCCGTGGCACTTTTTCATCCTTAATGTCTTGACTTCACGCTGATCGAGTTTCGTCGAATTTGGTTCAGTGCTCTAGGAGCAATAATTTAAATTACATTGCATGTGTTTTAAACACAACCCTAAATAGCCAACTTCCTGTTGGGCTGGGGTAAAAAGTAAGAGTGTGAAGTATATATGAAACGATGAGATCTATATGTGTACCAAGTTTCATATTATTACATGCAAGTGTGTTTGATTTATGGACCAAATTTTCAGACCAAGTTTATTGACCAAGTTAATCTGATTAATAAACTAATTATATAAAACTATTGTCAATTCACTACAATTAAACTAGTTATATGCCTTTACTTATAAAAAATAAAAATAAAAACTTATTTAAAAAATACCAGGCTTGAGAAATGTATTTTCTTTATGCAGGTCATACACACAGCAGTGAAATGGTTAAGCCCCCTCCCCCTGCACACACACACACACACACACACAGACAGCCAGCCAGCCAGCCAGCCAAAGGCTCAGAGTGGCCATATTCAAACAAAAATATCTGAGTTTCTGTGGGTCCTAGCTAATAAGTGTCAATTAGAAAGTTGTCCGGCTCGAGGAGTACAATATACATACCAATTTTTGTAACTCTAGTTAAAACTAACCACCCCACTTTTGTCAAAAGGTGGCGCTACTGAGCCCTCACCACGCCCGTTTCTGCAACTTTGCACATGTCTACTGGCTAATAAATGTGATGTGTCTGTCGAGTTTCATGCAATTTGAAGCATGCTAAGGGTCTCAAAAGCATCCTAAAAGCATCCTAAAAGAAGGGTAAAGTTTGATGCGTCGCCACGGCAACAGTTTCAAAGATATCAAGAATCCATTCACAGGTCTACATCTGCCGTATGTTTACATTATACATATGAAGTTTGAAGCAAATCGGGTAAAAATAAAAGGGTGATATCAAAGCATTTTGAAAGTGACACACTTCCTGCTGCCAGTTGGTGGCGCTATAACTTTGACTCACAATAGTCACATCCATGTGATCGTCCTCTTACAGCGAACACACTGCTGAAGTTTCATCAAGATCAGTTAATGTATGCTGAAGTTATAACACACTTCCTGTTTCACGTTTCTCGCCATGATTTCGTTTCCTCGCCACGGACAAACCGTTCGAGATATAAAAAATCCCCTCGCAAACTTTCATCCTCAATGTCTTGACTTCACGCTGACCGAGTTTCGTCGAATGTGGATCAAAGCTCTAGGAGGAGTATTTGACATTCCATTGCGAGCGTTTTACAAACAAACCTCAATAGCCGACTTCCTGTTGGGCTGGGGTAAAAAGTAAGAGCGCGAGGTATAGATGAAACGATGAGATCAACATGTGTACCGAGTTTCATATTATTACATACAAGCGTGTTTGAGTTATGGACCAAGTGTTCGGACCCCGTTCCAGGGGGCGCTGACGAGCCCCCTGCCACGCCCGGGTACCATCTTCAGCCCGGCTCTGATGGCCGCGGGTTCTGACCCGTGTGCAAAGTTTCAAGAGTTTTCGAGCACGTTAAGGGCCCCAAAAGTGCCCAAAAGGTAGCAAAATAATAAAATACAAAGAATAATAATAAAATATAGCTGCGAGCAGCGATGGCGGGCCCAAGCCGGTGGCACCGCAACCCCGGCTCCTTTAGTTACCTAAAGGCACCGGGGTGGCGGTGCCGAAGGCTTTGGCCCTTTCATGATTAAATGTTAAAACGGCTTGCCATAGTCTGTCATTTTGACTAGTCACAATTATGTTACAGATATCTTAAATGATAATACAAACTATCCAAAATGTAATTACGACTAGACAGAAAGACATTGTTGATATCTACAATGTTAATTTCCGGATAGGCAAACTTAGCTTTTAAATGTTAAAAGGGCTTGCCATACACGGACGTAGGCTCAGAGAGAGTCTCACCATATTCAAACCAAAATATCTGACTTCCTCTTGGTCTGAGCTAATGACTATGAATTAGAAAGTTGTCTGGCTTGAGGAGTACAATGTATATAACGATTTTTGTAACTGTAGATAAAAATAACAACCCCACTTTTGTCAAAAGGTGGCGCTATTTAGTCCCTGCACCATGCCCGTTTCTGAAACTTTGCACATGTCTACTGGCTAATAAATGTGATGTGTCTGTTGAGTTTCATGCAATTTCAAGCATGCTAAGAGTCTCAAAAGCATCCTAAAATAATTTCAAAGTTTGAAGCTTTGCCACGGCAACAGTTTAAAAGATATCAAGAATCCATTCACAGGTCTACATCTACCGTATGTTTACATTATACAGATGAAGTTTTTCATCTGTTTTTCATCATTATACAGATGAAGTTTTTCATCTGTTTACATTATACAGATGAAGTTTTTCATTCATATTATTACATGCAAGCGTGTTTGATTTATGGACCAAGTTTTCGGACCCCGTTCCAGGGGCGCTGTCTAGCCCCCCTGCCACGCCTAGGTACCATCTTCAGCCCGGGCCTGATGGCTGTGGGATATGACCTGTGTGCAAAGTTTCAAGAGTTTTCAAACCCGTTAAGGGCCTCAAAAGCCATTAAGAGTCTCAAAATCATCAAAAAAAAGAATTTTAAAGTTTGATGCGTTGCCACGGCAACAGTATCAAAGATATCAAGAATCCATTCACAGGTCTTCATCTGCCATGTATTTACATTATACAGATGAAGTTTGAAGCAAATCGGGTAAAAATAAGAGGTTGATTTCAAAGCATTTTGAAAGTGACACACTTCCTGCTGCCAGTTGGTGGCGCTATAACTTTGACTCGAAATAGTCACATCCATGTGATCGTCCTCTTACAGCGAACACACTGATGAAGTTTCATCAAGATATGTTAATGTATGCTGAAGTTATAACACACTTCCTGTTTCACGTTTCTCGCCATAATTTCGTTTCCTCGCCACGGCCAAACCGTTTGAGATATCAAAAATCCCCTCACAAACTTTCATCCTCAATGTCTTGACTTCTTGCACACCGAGTTTGGTTGTGATTGGTAAACACATGCGTTGTAATTTGATGTATTTCTCCTAGGACAACTATTCAAACAACCCATAATTCTCAACTTCCATTTTAATTGTCGTAAAACTTAGAGCACGAAAGTTGTTTGGCCTGATGTGATCTATAATTGTACCGAGTTTCATATTAATTCACGCAAGTGTGTTTGATTTATGGACAAATGTTCGAATCCCAGTCCAGGGGGCGCTGTCGAGCCGCCCTGCCACGCCCGATGACCAGCTTCAGCCCGGCCCTGATGGCCATGGGTTCTGACCCGTGTGCAAAGTTTCAAGAGTTTTAGAGGATGTTAAGGCCCCGAAAATGCCAGAGAAGTCGCACACAGCAAATAAAGGGTTAAAATTAACCTGACAGGCGCCCCTCCTCTCACTCACACAGAGAGACACTGAGAGACTGGCAAAATTCTAAGATTTTCTCTACATTCAAACAAAGATATCTGACTTTCTGTGGGTCCTAGCTAATGAGTGTCAATTAGAAAGTTGTCCGGCTCGAGGAGTACAATATACATACCGATTTTTGTAACTCTAGTTAAAACTAACAACCCCACTTTTGTCAAAAGGTGGTGCTACTGAGCCCTCACCACGCCCGTTTCTGAAACTTTGCACATGTCTACTGGCTAATAAATGTGATGTGTCTGTCGAGTTTCATGCGATTTGAAGCATGCTAAGGGTCTCAAAAGCATCCTAAAAGAATGGTAAAGTTTGATGCGTTGCCACGGCAACAGTTTAAAAGATATCAAGAATCCATTCACAGGTCTACATCTGCCGTATATTTACATTATACAGATTAAGTTTGAAGCAAATCGGGTAAAAATAAAAGGGTGATTTCAAAGCATTTTGAAAGTGACACACTTCCTGCTGCCAGTTGGTGGCGCTATAACTTTGACTCACAATAGTCACATCCATGTGATCGTCCTCTTACAGCGAACACACTGCTGAAGTTTCATCAAGATCAGTTAATGTATGCTGAAGTTATAACACACTTCCTGTTTCACGTTTCTCGCCATAATTTCGTTTCCTCGCCACGGCCAAACCGTTCGAGATATCAAAAATCCCCTCGCAAACTTTCATCCTCAATGCCTTGACTTCATGCTGACCGAGTTTCGTGCCGTGTGTTTGAATTCTCTAGGAGGAGTATTGCACATTCCATTGCGAGCGTTTTACAAACAAACCTCAATAGCCGACTTCCTGTTGGGCTGGGGTAAAAAGTAAGAGTTTGAGGTATATATGAAACGATGAGATCAACATGTGTACCGAGTTTCATATTATTACATGCAAGCGTGTTTGATTTATGGACCAAGTGTTCGGACCCCGTTCCAGGGGGCGCTGTCTAGCCCCCCTGCCACACCCAGGTACCATCTTCAGCCCGGCTCTGATGGCTGTGGGATCTGACCTGTGTGCAAAGTTTCAAGAGTTTTCAAACCCGTTAAGGGCCCCAAAAGCCGCTAAGAGTCTCAAAATCATCAAAAAAAAAGAATTTTAAAGTTTGATGCGTTGCCACGGCAACAGTATCAAAGATATCAAGAATCCATTCACAGGTCTTCATCTGCTATGTATTTACATTATACAGATTAAGTTTGAAGCAAATCGGGTAAAAATAAGAGGGTGATTTCAAAGCATTTTGAAAGTGACACACTTCCTGCTGCCAGTTGGTGGCGCTATAACTTTGACTCACAATATTCACATCCATGTGATCGTCCTCTTACAGCAAACAAACTGCTGAAGTTTCATCAAGATCAGTTAATGTATGCTGAAGTTCTGACACACTTCCTGTTTCACGATTATCGCCATAAGTTCGTTTCCTCGCCACGGCCAAACCGTTCGAGATATCAAAAATCCCCTCGCAAACTTTCATCCTCAATGCCTTGACTTCATGCTGACCGAGTTTCGTGCCGTGTGTTTGAATTCTCTAGGAGGAGTACTTCAAATTCCATTGCGAGTGTTTTATGAACAACCCTAAATAACCGACTTCCTGTTGGGCTGGGGTAAAAAGTAATAGTTTGAGGTATATATGAACGATGAGATCAACATGTGTACCGAGTTTCATATTATTACATGCAAGCGTGTTTGAGTTATGGACCAAGTTTTCGGACCCCGTTCCAGGGGGCGCTGTCTAGCCCCCCTGCCACGCCCGGGTACCATCTTCAGCCCGGCCCTGATGGCCGCGGATTCTGACCCGTGTGCAAAGTTTCAAGAGTTTTTGAGCATGTTAAGGGCCCCAAAAGTGCCCAAATAGTCGTATAAATAATAATAATAATAATAAATATAGCTGCGAGCAGCGATGGCGGGCCCAAGCCGGTGGCACCGCAACCCCGGTTCCTTTAGTTACCTAAAGGCACCCGGGTGGCGGTGCCGAAGGCTTTGGCCCTTTTATGATTAAATGTTAAAACGGCTTGCCATACTCTGTCATTTCGACTAGTCACAATTATGTTACAGATATCTTAAATGATAATACAAACTATCCAAAATGTAATTACGAATAGACAGAAAGACGTTGTTGATATCTACAATGTTAATTCCGGACAGGCAAACTTAGCTTTTAAATGTTAAAAGGGCTTGCCATACAGGGACGTAGGCTCAGAGAGAGGCTCACCATATTCAAACCAAAATATCTGACTTCCTCTTGGTCCGAGCTAATGACTATGTATTAGAAAGTTGTCCGGCTTGAGGAGTACAATGTATATACCGATTTTTGTAACTGTAGATAAAACTAACCCCACTTTTGTCAAAAGGTGGCGCTATTTAGTCCTTGCACATTGCCCGTTTCTGAAACTTTGCACGTCTACTGGCTAATAAATGTGATGTATCTGTTGAGTTTCAAGCAATTTCAATTTCAATTTGACTGTTGAAAAGAAGTGCGCCGATTAGATACTCAGGATCGGTATCGGCTCTGACACTGCCATCTTTGACGAGGCTGATTCAAATTCTATATTGTGCATATACTATTCTGTTAGGCACAAAGGCACAAAAACTTTCTAAAGTACCATAAAGTTTTTGTGTACTGTATTATTAGTGTTCTGAAGCTATTATGTGATATAGAAATTAATATTTAAGTCATTAAATTCAAGAACACAAACTTTTCCCTCTCTGCGCCTGTCAGTCATTCTCCATTCAGCATTCAAACAGCACGTCACATTCGGTTACAGTCAATGATGAAACGATCTTCAATGATTCAATGTTAATCCTATTATACTGGATCTTTAAGATAAAGGTCTAAAGGTCTATATTTTCGAATGAAGAAACTTTTTCTTGCTGGACTTTATTGCTGTAACTTAATCGTGTTACTTTCTACCGGGTGTCGGACGCTGTCGGTTAGATCACAACACTAGAGTCAGAGCACTATAATTGTTCTTCACGCACACAGTAACTGAAATTTAAAACCTTTAAAAGAAAAGGCTCAATAAACTATTGCATAGATAGATAATGTATAATACACTGTTCATAAATATGTATTTCCTTTGTGCTTTGAACTTTTCAATACGGACTCAATGCGCTGTAACTTCATGTGGCTTCAAGCACATCATTCTCCGCTCGGGATGCACATAAGTGCTTTGTGCTGCACCGTATTGGAGCCGTAATATCATAATGCAGTGACGTAATGACAGATTATTAATTGCCTTTCAATTATATGTTGATTTATAGCAGCCATGGCTATATTTTTTTTTAATGATTTTTGTTATCTTGTTTTTCATGAATGTATTTTTCAAAAATAAGAGCAATGTGTATTATCTATTATTAATATGGTTTATAATAGCATTTTTGTCATAGATTATGACAAAGTAATCATATGATCCACCAGCGAGGAACCAGCAGAACAGAGTGAACATTCTTTCTGTTTAGTTCAATCCTACTTAATAGGAATTTATTTAAAATGCTCGCTCTACTCCACACCATTAATGTCTTGTGCGGACATCCGTATTTTGACTTTCGGTTTTAAGTAAGCGATTTAAAAGCTCCCAAGTCCCAGCGGAGTCACACGTTGATTAACCGGTGGGAATATACACAATAGGCCTACCTGATATTGAACACAAGAGGGCAGTATAGCACTACGTATGACTCAGATTATTATTTTTTTATGAATTTTACAACAATTCTGGCTGTTTTTGAACGTAAACACAATTCTTAAATGAAAAAAAAGGAAAAATTGGGGAAGTTATAATATTTGTATAATTTAATTTAGAAACAAATGATGTATAATTACATTTTTAGAAGATATGAGGCTTTTAGTGTTTACTTTTTTGACATTACTTTAATCTTTTGCCATAGTTGCACATGTCTATTGGCTAATAAATGTGATGTATCTGTTGAGTTTCAAGCAATTTCAAGCAAGCTAAGAGTCCCAAAAGCATCAAAAAATAATGTTAAAGTTTGTTTCGTTGCCACGGCATTTTGAAAGTGACACACTTCCTGCTGCCAGTTGGTGGCGCTATAACTTTGACTCACAATAGTCACATCCATGTGATCGGTCTCTTACAGCGAAAACACTGCTGAAGTTTCATCAAGATCAGTTAATGTATGCTGAAGTTATAACACACATCCTGTTCCATGTTTCTCGCCATAATTTCGTTTCCTCGCCACGGCCAAACCGTTCGAGATATCAAAAATCCCGTGGCACTTTTTCATCCTTAATGTCTTGACTTCACGCTGATCGAGTTTCGTCGAATTTGGTTCAGTGCTCTAGGAGCAATAATTTAAATTACATTGCATGTGTTTTAAACACAACCCTAAATAGCCAACTTCCTGTTGGGCTGGGGTAAAAAGTAAGAGTGTGAAGTATATATGAAACGATGAGATCTATATGTGTACCAAGTTTCATATTATTACATGCAAGTGTGTTTGATTTATGGACCAAATTTTCAGACCAAGTTTATTGACCAAGTTAATCTGATTAATAAACTAATTATATAAAACTATTGTCAATTCACTACAATTAAACTAGTTATATGCCTTTACTTATAAAAAATAAAAATAAAAACTTATTTAAAAAATACCAGGCTTGAGAAATGTATTTTCTTTATGCAGGTCATACACACAGCAGTGAAATGGTTAAGCCCCCTCCCCCTGCACACACACACACACACACACACACACACACAGGCCAGCCAGCCAGCCAAAGGCTCAGAGTGGCCATATTCAAACAAAAATATCTGAGTTTCTGTGGGTCCTAGCTAATAAGTGTCAATTAGAAAGTTGTCCGGCTCGAGGAGTACAATATACATACCAATTTTTGTAACTCTAGTTAAAACTAACCACCCCACTTTTGTCAAAAGGTGGCGCTACTGAGCCCTCACCACGCCCGTTTCTGCAACTTTGCACATGTCTACTGGCTAATAAATGTGATGTGTCTGT
>NW_024121444.1:0-188529 GCF_016745375.1 Pimephales promelas
ATGCGGCTGCGTTGCCTCCCTCGGGAGCGCCAGCGTTGCCCGTGTCTGATCCCGAGATGACGGCCATGCTATCTCGGGCCGCCGTGAGCATCGGGCTGGAGTAGAACCCTCCGCCCTGTCCCTGGATAATTGGTTTTTGGGCAAGGCTGCCGCCTCACGGCCACAGCCGACCCCAATTCCCTTTTTTCCCAAGCTGCATGCAGAACTGACACGAACTTGGAAGGCTCCTTTGACTTCCCGAGAACGTTCGTCAGCTTCCCCCGCCTTTCCTCCCCTCGACGGCCCAGTTGCCCATGGGTACGCTGGGATTCCCCCAGTGGAGCGCTCTGTTGCGATGCAACTGTGTCCGCAGAGCGCATCCTCCCGCGGTATTCCCAAGCACCCTTCCAAAGCCTGTAGGTTCTCGTCGTCTATGGCGGCGCGATCCTATAGAGCGGCGGGACAGGCAGCCTCCACCCTGCATGCGATGAGCACTTTGCAGGTCTTTCAAGCCAAGCAGCTCAGGGATATGCACGAGGGGGGGACTGACCAAGAGGCTTTCAACGAACTGCGAACTGCCACCGACCTCGCTCTCCGGGCGACGAAAGTGGCCGCTCGCTCCCTTGGTCAGGTGATGGCCACCAATGTGGTCCAGGAGCGTCATCTGTGGCTCAACCTGGCAGAGACGCGGGACACCGAGCGGACTCGTCTGCTTGATGCCCCCCTCTCCCAGGTTGGCCTCTTCGGCGGCGCGGTCGAAGATTTTGCCCAGCAGTTTTCGACCCTCCAGAAGCAGACGGAGGCGATAAAACACATTCTGCCCCGACGGCCAGCTGCTGCCTCCACCCAGCCGTCGGTCCAGACGCCCCCGCCTGCTCGCTGCCGAGGACGCCCCCCCTGCGGCTCCCCTCCCTCCCGCACGGCCCCAGCAGCAGCCTTCATCCGGGTCGTGTCGTGGAGGAGGCCGCAGGAGAGCGTCACAGCCCCTTCAAGCCGCGCGCCCCGCTAAACGGCAGGCGAAGCGGCGTTCCTGAGACGGGCTGCTCAGTGATGGAGTCAAGTTTTTCTCAGGAGGTGGTAGCAGGCCCCCTCCTTCTCCTTAGAATCTTTTGTTCTCAGCTCCCCGCTGCTCACCCTCGGGTGGGCAGCACTCTGAGTTGGTTAAAGAAAGACTTGACACCATCACTGAGCACACAGACTGGAATGGGTGTGTTTGACGCCCCAGTGTGTTGCCCCGCTCATTCCCCTCTGTCTCTGAGGGTGCGGAAGGGAGCATGTGTCATCCCTCGACTACGCTACTCCCTTCCCCCTCTATCGCCAGACCCCCGGCAGAACAGACCCCCGCGAAACGCTGGTCCTTCCCTGGTCTCTTCTGTCGGGGAACGGGGCTCGACTGTGCACCCGCACGGGGTAACACCCATGCGCATGTCAGTCTCCCCGCCTCGCTGCCCTACCGGGGGGACATCTGTGGTTCGTATGACCCCGCTGGATCAGTTTCTGGGAGCTTGGTTAGAGCTCCCTGGCCTATCCCACTGGGTCATCAGAACGATCAGACTCGGCTATGCGATTCAGTTCGCACGGTCTCCTCCCTGTCTCAGGGGAGTTCGCTTCACTATGGTCGGTGGCAATACCCCGGTCATGAGAGCGTAAATTGCAACCCTGCTGGCGAAGTGTGCAATTGAGACGGTCCCTCCAGCCGAGATGAGGTCAGGGTTTTACAGCCCCTACTTCATTGTCCCCAAGAAGACCGGTGGGTTACGACCGATCCTGGATCTGCGCATTTTGAACCGTACTCTTCATCGATTGCCGTTCAAAATGCTCACAGCCAATTTTTGAATTTTTGAATGCGTCCGGCCTCAGGATTGGTTTGCAGCGATAGACCTGAAGGACGTGTACTTTCATGTCTCCATCTTGCCTCGACACAGACCGTTTCTTCGGTTTGCTTTCGAAGGCCAGGCATATCAGTACACGGTTCTCCCGTTCGGGTTAGCTCTGTCACCTCGCGTCTTTACGAAGATCGTCGAGGCAGCCCTTGTTCCCCTTCGCGAACACGGGGTTTGCATCCTGAACTATCTCGACGATTGGCTGATCCTGGCACACTCTCGAGAACAGGTTTGCAAACACACAGACCTGGTGCTCCGGCACCTAGCCCGTCTGGACCTTCGGGTCAACCGGGAGAAGAGCAAACTTTGCCCCGTGCAGAGGATCTCTTTTCTCAGTATGGAGATAGACTCGGTTGCCATGTCCACGCAGCTCACGAGCGAGCGCGCGCGCACTCACTGCTGACTTGTCTTCGACAGTTTGAGGGCAAGAGTGCGGTCCCACTGAAACTTTTTCAGAGGCTCCTGGGACATATGGCATCCGCAGCCGTGGCAACGCCGCTCGGACTGCTTCATATGAGACCGCTTCAGCTGTGGTTTCGCGATCGAGTCCCGAGGTGGGCATGGCATCGCGGCTCGCTCAGAGTTCCAGTGACTCCAGCCAGACCTTCTTCCCGTGGTCGAACCTCAGCTTTTTACGGGCCCGGGTCCCTCTTCTGTGAGTTTCCAGGCATGTCGTTGTCTCCACGGATGCCTCTACCACGGGTTGGGGAGCCATGTGCAATGGTCATGCAGCCGCGGGGTCCTGGACAGGACCCCAGCGCCTCATGCACATCAATTGCCTCGAGCTGCTGGCAGTACGCCTGGCCCTGCACCGCTTTCGAGCACTGCTCAGGGGTCAACAAGTACTTGTCCGTTCGAACAATACCGCTACGGTAGCGTATATCAACCACCAGGGTGGTCTACGCTCACGTCGGATGTCGCAGCTCCCACGCCACCTCCTGTTATGGAGTCAGAAGCACCTGAGGTCCCTTCGTGCAGTTTAGATTCCAGGAGACCGGAACCTGGCAGCCGACGAGCTGTCACGGGTCCGCCCTATCTCCGGCGAATGGCGACTCCATCCCCAGATGGTCCAGCTGATTTGGGACCAGTTCGGGGAGGCACAGATAGACCTATTCGGCTCTCGGGACTCATCCTGCTGCGCCCAGTTTTGTTCCCTGTCCGAGGGCACGCTCGGCACAGACGCACTGGCGCACAGCTGGCCGCGGGGCCCAAGCAAGTATGCGTTTCCCCCAGTGAGCCTTCTCACCAGTGCACGGGTGTTGTGCAAGATCAAGGAGGACGAGGAGCAGGTCTTGTTGGTAGCCCCTTATTGGCCCACCAAGACATGGTTCTCCGAACTGATGCTCCTCGCGACAGCCCCTCCTTGGCCTATTCCTCTGAGGCAAGATCTACTCTCTCAGAGACGGGGCACCCTGGGGCACCCTCGTCCCGAGCTCTGGAGGTTACACGTGTGGCTCCTGGACGGGACGAGGCAGGTTTGAGCGGCAACCATCACTTCCGCTAGAGCGTCGTCCACGAGACACCTCTACGCGTTGAAGTGGAACCTCTTCGTCAACTGGTGCTCTTCCCGTGGAGAAGACCCCCGGAGATGTCCGATCGGTGTCGTGCTTTCCTTCCTGCAAGAAGGGTTGGAGCGTAGGCTGTCGCCCTCCACCCTTAAGGTTTACGTCGCGGCCATTGCCGCGTCTCATGATGCAGTGGAAGGTAAGTCTATGGGAAAGCACGACCTGGTCAACAGGTTCCTGAGGGGAACGAGGAGACTGAATCCTCCTCGCCCTCCCCTCGTGCCCTCTTGGGACCTCTCAGTAGTTTTAAGTGCTCTGCAGAGGCCAGAGCACTTAAAGTGCTTTGCAATCAGTAGAGCACTTTAAGTGCTTTGCAATCAGTAGAGTTAAAGTTTCTGTCCATGAAGACAGCACTCCTGGTTGCATTGGCCTCCATCAAGAGGGTAGGGGACCTGCAAGCATTCTCCGTTGACGAAGCGTGCCTGGAATTCGGGCCGGCTTACTCTCACGTGATCTTGAGACCCCGGCCTGGATATGTGCCCAAGGTTCCTACCACTCCCTTCCGGGACCAGGTGGTGAACCTGCAAGCGCTGCACCTGGAGGAGGCAGACCCAGCCTCTGCACTGCTCTGTCCGGTACGTGCGCTCCGCGCCTACGTTGACAGAACGCGGTGTTTCAGGACCTCAGACCAGCTCTTTGTCTGTTATGGGGGGAGCCAGAAGGGAAGGGCTCTCTCAAAGCAACGGCTGTCTCACTGGTTAGTGGACGCCATTGCTTTGGCTTACCAACAGTAAGTGGGTGTGACAGCCCACTCCACTCGGAGTGTGACTTCCTCTTGGGCTTTAGCACATGGCGCCTCTCCAACAGACATTTGCAGAGCTGCAGGCTGGGTGACACCAAACACCTTCGCAAGATTCTATAATTTGCGAAAAGAGCCTGTGTCCTCTCGCGTACTCGCTCCCGCTAGTACTGGACCCGCTCAGGTGTCTTCGCTTGCTCGCCATTCCACTCCTCGGACTGGATAAGTGCGATATTCCTCAGTTGAGTCTTCCGTTGAAGCCCTGAGTCCTCCAGCACTTCTGCGCTGCTCTCACATGTGTATACTCCACTGTAAGCCTCTCTGAGCATGTGTCTTCCCTTGGCAAGCCATCTGCCACTCCTGGAGTTAAGTTTCTAGCCACCCTTAGGTTGGTGCTCCAGTGTTTCCCATACGAAGTTCCCTAAAAAGACCATATGTGTATTCTTAAGTCCTCCCTACGGTAGGCATACTGTGGCATATTCCTTTCCGGGATATGTTTCCCAGTGTACCTTGGTATTCCTGTGTTAAAGTAGGTAACTCCTGGTTATAAGCTAGTTATTAGGAGTCCAGACTTTCGCAGGGCACTGGAAGACAGCTGTGAAGATGGCGTGATGGCACGGACCCCCATTCTCCGTCATTCCGACGTAACTCGGAGTGACTACGAAACGGAACGTCTCGGTTACGGATGTAACCCTCGTTCCCTGAGTAGGGAATGGAGACGTTACGTCTCCTTGCCACTTCTGCTGTACCGCTGGGTAGATGCCTGAGTTCAGTCTCGGCTCCTCAGTGAAGACATACTGCGGTTGCATTCACTTCCTGTGGGGTGGAGATACGCTATGCAAATTCCGCAGCCCCAAGGCATTTTCATGCCATTGGCTCGTTTTTAAATACTCGAAGAGGATTGGCTTTCTATGTGAAACCCCCATTCTCCGTCATTCCGACGTAACGTCTCCGTTCCGTACTCAGGGAACGAGGGTTACATCCGTAACCGAGATGTTTTATCTAATTTACAATATGTATTTTATAATGTATTGATTTATAGCGATATTTAAATGCTTTGTGCGCTTAAACGAGCCGAATATTTTCTCTAAGGCGACTATCTTCTTTGACTCAATACTGAGCTGACGACGAGGGAGGTTTGCTTGTAACGTTAACAAGAAAAACGCAGAAAGTGAGTAATTTTAATCTAATCTACAACATGTGTTTCATGGCATTATATTGTTTTGTTACAATATTTATGTGATGTGCGTGCTTAACTTTCTCACAGAAGTTATTAGGCCTGCATCATCTTTGACTTGTGACGCAGTGCACATGGAGTGCTTTTAACAGTAAAAAACAAATAATAAGTGTTTTAACTAATTACATTACGTGTTTTATATTGTTTATGACAACATTTGTGATGTGCAAATATTAAAAGTATGTATTTATCCTCTAACTATCTTTTACTCTCCAGCACACCTAGCGTAATTTAACTGAAAAACAGGAGAACAACTCCACAGACTGCAGACCAACAATGCACATGAAATTTTCACTTTATTTCCTTTTTTGGAGGACCAATTTTCTTAGAATGGGTAATTCTTTCAGATTAAATATTTATGCAAAATGTACTTATCAGAATAACTTTTGATGTTGGCTGGTTATGCTTTCATGTTTAAATGTAATGATTGAGCTATTTGTGTTTTCTAGGAGCATTTCTATGATGCACCTTCATGTTGCCGGCCCTAATGTTGGCTAACTGTTTAAAGACTGTACAGACTAGAACTTGGTGATGGTAAGATTTAACAGATAACATGAGAGAATCATGGGCAAAAACATAAAAAATAATCATAGCTTTGTTGCTATTTGGTATAACTAAGATTTTCTGTGTTTCATAACATTCATTTTGAATTTGTCCAGTCAAATAACTTTATAAAAGTAATTTTTATTTTTTACTTAAAATTAGTTTTCAAACCAATTGTTTTCATGACTTGACAGGTAGATATTTTCTTGCTGTTTAATTTTAGACTCCACTGACTGGGAGATCACCTGTCCGACATCACAGCCACAAGAACGGAACACAGATTCTTCTGGCAGCTGTCTAAATTTAATTCACCCAAAATGGAAATTCTGTCATTAATTACTCACCCTCATGTTGTTCCAAACATGTAAGAATTTCATTCATCTTCACAACACAAATGAAGATATTTTTAATGAAATTTGAGAGCTTCCTACCCTCCATTGACGGTCTATGCAACTACCACTTTCAAGCCCCAGAAAGGTATAAAGCAGTGATCTCAAACTCAATTCCTGGAGGGCCACAAGTCTGCACAGTTTTGCTCCAAAGCTAATCAAACACACATGATCCAGATCCATTGAGGTAATCAAGGCCTTCAGGATTACTAGAAACTTTCTTACAGGTGTGAGTTGGAGCTAAACTGTGCAGAGCTGTGGCCCTCCAGGAATTGAGTTTGAGATCACTGGTATAAAGGTACACCATTATGTACACCAAAGGTACACCATCACATGTATACGCTTGAACACTTTGAAGCCATTCGTGCGTCGCAGGCAGGCTCATTTTTTTTAGCGTTGCACAAATTGACGGCAAAGTTAAAATTTTTCAACGGGATTTTTTATTTGCGTAACACGTCTTTGCATTGACTGACGGTAGAGATCCACTTTTGTGACACGACTGTCGCGACGCCTCCCCACATTTGTACTTTGATGGGCGTTCCTCAAGTTTACCACTAAGGACGTGGTTTTGACTTTTGATTTCCTTTCCATGGCTTTGGAAATGGTAGTTGAATAGGCTGTCAATGGAGGGACAGAAATGTCTTAGATTTCATTAAACATAACTTCGTTAAGTGTTTCCAAGATGACCAAAACTCTGGTTTGGAACAACATGTGGGTGAATAATGACAGAATTAACATTTTTGGATGAAGTCTTTAATTTACTTGAAAATCTTAATCTAACCAAACTAGTTTCTTGTTTGACTCAACGTCTAAGATGATTGAACTTTTTCCACCATAAACTTGCTGTATTTATAAAACACAAATTGTGGGTAGTGAAAAAGTCATTTAAAATGAACGTCTTATTGACTAGCGACCGAGCATTAAAGGGTCACTTCACCCATTTGCATTAAGCTTTGTATCTTTAGAAACCCAGTCATATTTTTGAATGGTCATTGTTTATTCCCTTATTTTCCCCTGAGATGGGAGAAAAAAGGATTTAAGTGTTTTATTTCCTGCTTATCGTGACGTAAAAATCGTCATTTTGTGTCACGATAAGCAGGATGTCACATTTCATTGAAATGTCAACAGACTACAATGATTAGCTCATTATTATTCAAGGGTGTGGCACCCACTCACCCACAGGCCTATTACAGATCAGTGGGTGGGACTTCACTTGCAGAAACTGAAATCAATATCCGCCATCTTGTTTGGAAGCTAAGCTAACAAGCCCTGTGGAGATATGAAGTTATGATAATGGAAGAAACTAAACATGATATGGAAGAAGAGGGTTTTGAAAGTCTGCTGCTCGAATCCGATGTTCGTGCCCATCTTTACGAGCTGCAGTATAGTTTAGAGCAGCTGAGGCTGATGGAGGAGCAGGAGACGCCTGGCTGTCGGTCGAGACGCCCGGACTGGGTCGAGCTCGGCGGCCTGCTGTTGCTTGTACTCTCGCTGCGTGTCACGGCCTACGGACACAGAGTCCGTCTGCTGCAGAGAATTTCAACGATGGCAATTTCTCCTGGAGGAAATCTCTGAATCAGACGAGCACACGGACGTTTGTGTTGTGATAGTTTCGCCTTCAGAACATCCAGGTATCATGCAGTAATTCACCATACAGAAATAAATACAAACGCGGAGAAATTCACTAATGTTAATGTGTTTACAAATGTAACGTGAACGGGGTTTAATGTTGTGGGAAAAAAGAGGCATGAACCGGCGAACATTTAAACATTTTAATAGTAAAATGAACAAATACAAAACGAAAGTAAGCCAGCGTTACATACAACAGAAACAAAACATAAAATCAGGCCTGTTTCTCTCTCGATCTGCCGTCGTCGCTCCCTATTTTATGCATTCGCTCCTTCTATTCGTGAGAGACGCACCAGCGCGCGCCTCACAGCTGTCTTTCATTATCACCCACGCCACCGGCCTCACGCCGTCCTCTTACATCCCTCGCCCTCGATCGTCCTGCTCGCCACAGCCAACTAACTGGACATTTTGTTTGAAATGAATTTCAAACTCTTACTCTGGTAAAAGCTAATGTTAGCGTTGTAGACGGAAGAGTGTGTTTGCGTCTCTGTTTGCGCTGTTCCGGTGGGTGGGTTAGTGGGTGTGTCTTGCGGAGCTGTGCAATGTTGGGGAATTCTGGGAACTGTAGTTTTTTAACACAAAGGCGCCCCTTGGTTATTTTCTGTCTTTTCTCAGTCAAGAGGGCACCAAATTAAAAAATGATTTTACATTTCGACTACATATATGATCCACTTTCAATAAAGATTAATGTTGCAATGGGTGAAATGCTCCTTTAATCAGAGCCATCCTGGAAGGTGATACCGAGTCAGAGATTGCGGGAGAGAGAACTCTCTCAAGAGAACGAAGATTCTCTAGAGTAGCTCCACCACGACGAACACGGATAGGAGGGTAGCAGGGGATCGTTGAAGTAAAAATCCGGGAGAACTGTCCGAAGCCAGCGAACAGGTGGATCGATCAAACGCCAACCAGCACATCGGCCAATGCCTGAAGTCCACGTTGTCATGGAGACGAAGCTAGACGCGCGGCCGGCAAGTGGAGTCATTTTCAGTTTGACAGTAGTCCCTCCGCGCTTGCCACGTCTCCTGCGGCGCTTTCTGCGGGGAACCCCAGTGGGCCAGCTGCAGACATTCTGGAATATCCCAGGTAGAGTTTGGAGAGCATGATTGTGGTCCAGCCACAGAGCTTTTAGACTCTGGGTTAAATGTGGCCACAAAAGAGTCTCAAATATCCAGAAGTAACTGGCGATCATAAACCAGAAGCGAGTAGCAGTTTAAAGCAGATAAACACACACATATAGCACAGACAAGCAGAGACGTCAGACGGCATGCCACATACACCGGAGCCATCTTCACACACGTATTCTCTGACCCTAACCCTACACGTAAATTGTATTAATTGTAATCAATCTGGTTTTGTGTTGTGTTATCCAGAGAACTTTTTGTTTCCAAGGAACTTCTTGTACATGTCTGTGCAGGCCATTATGAAACAAAAAATATATTTACCAATATATTACTTGAAATATATTGTAATATATTATTTTCCTTTCCATTTTCCAATAAATTATATATTGGAAATACATGGAGTAATATATTGATGATACATATATTATACAATATATTAAATATATTGCAATATATTGCAAAATATACAAATGATTGCCGCTTTCAATATATTAAAATATATGGTAAATTAATATATAATATATGTAATTATATATCCGAAAATATATACAATTTTATATTTATTAATATCCACCATAATGTATTACAATTTGTATGAGATAATGTATTGGTTATATATGTAAAGAAATAAGGTCCCATGTATGTTCAATATATGGTAGAATACATTTCAATATATATATGAAATTATATGGAAATATATAAATAAAATATATGTATAGATATGCGTTCCATATATTGTTGAATATATTTTAAATATATTTAAAATTGTATGGAAAATATGCATACATATATGTATAGATATGTGTTCAATATATTGTGGAATATATTTTAAATATGTGTACAATTATATGGAAATATATGCATACATATACGTATGTATAGATTTTGTTCAATGTATTGTGTAATACATTTTAAATATATGTAAAATTATATCAAAATATATGTATATATATATATTGTTTATATTGAAATATATGTACATATATTGTAATTTACATATATCAATATATATTGAGAACATGCACATTCTGTAACAATGCAGGCAGGAATGAAGCAGAGATTGAATCCAATCGCAAGCACTTTAATAAACAAACAAACATTCAGGTAAACCAGCACGACAGAACACTCAGCACAGGGACAGGGAACTCAGGACGGGAACAATGAGACAACAAACATTCCAACATCAAGAACTCACAAGGACTGAACTAAAACACAGGGCTTAAACACAAGGGAACACAAGCTAAACAAGATAACAAGGGCTCCCAGACGAAGCCTTGTATGCCGAAACGCTTCAGATCGTTTTTATAATGTTGATTATGACCAAGCCATAGAAATGAAGGCTTTTCAACTTTTCTAAAGAGAGTGCCTTGGATGTTCCTGTTGATTTATCCACAAGTTTCCTACGCCCCATGAGGCCTTGCATCAAAAGTGGGCGCGACTTCCGGTTGGAAGTAACAAAGCGCGACTTGACATGCTTGACACTAGTGATGGGAAGTCCGGTTCTTTTCCGCGAACCGGTTCTTTCGGACAGTTCGTTTTAATGAACCGGTTCAAAAAAACGGTTCACCAGTTCTTTTACGTCATCACGTAATCACGTCAATTCTATCATCCTGGCGGATAAAAATACTTCAAATTAAAGGCATTTGTAATCACAACTTAAAATTACCTTAAACACACATTATGCTGAACAATTTTGCCTCGAGAGCTTCAATGGTGTCTGAGAACAATTTTAGAATGTGACTGAGGAAAAGAAAATATGTCTCAGACACTTCAATGCTTTCCTCTCCAAAACATTTCCACAAAAACTGGGAGCATGGCTCTTCACCTTCACTCTGAAAGTAGCTGGTCAGGGGCTTCCAATAATTCAGTATTCTGTCAATAGATGGAAGCAGGGACAACCACCTTGTGACGACATGTCGTAGCAGGTTGCATTCTTCCACTTCTACAAACTCACAAAAATCCTTCAACTGTGCTGTTCTGCTTGCTGACATGCTAAAATGGCTGTAAACTTGAGCACAGTATTTTCAACCTCAAAATCCAGGCTGCCTGCTTCATATCTTGTTGCATTGTGTAGGATATGGGCTAAACAGTTTGCAAGTAGCACATCCTTCTGAGCCTGTTTCAATTGCTGATAAACACTGTTGTGTTCCCTATCGAGGGAACTCAACACTGCGTCGATAAAATCGACTCTTTGGGGACGCTCCCTAAGCGTGCGCCTCTGAAGTATGAATGAAACTAATCCAATCCTGATTGGTGTTGCGTCGTGACGTAACATGTGACGGCATACCCGGAAGTATAAAAGTGACGCTGTCACAACACACACTAGCTTTCGCTCTTCAGCAAGCGCTTTATGTTGAAACTGTCTGTCTTATTTGGTGTTGTTTGTCTTATTATTGAAAGAAAGTATGGCCAGTGAACAATTCAAGAGGTGTGTGCATCCCTGTCCTCGTTACATCACGGGTGGGGACGCACACTCTCTCTGTGTGTATTGTTTGGGAGTGCAGCACGCACGGGCAGCTCTCGAGGGGGCTGCTTGTGAAATGTGTGAGGCTTTGCCTATTAGAGTGCTGCGCTCCCGGCTGGCGTGCTTTGACGAGCACGGTCAGGCTCGCGTTCCCCAGGGTTCCGGTCCCGCATATGTCGAGGCGATGCGGCGACTGAGATCCTGGGGTTCGCAGCGGGATCTGGCGGAGGAGAGTGAGAATGCTGAGGCATTTTCTCGCTCGCCATCGGCTGATCCCGCAGCCTCTGAGAGTGGTGTGGGAGCCCGCGCTGCGGTTTCTCCTACCCGCGATCAGGTCCCGGTGCTTGAGCTGTCTACTTCTGAGGAAGGGGACGTGCTCAGCATCGATGCGGACGACCGTGATCTCAGCACGCCATCACGCGGCCTGGGTTATGAGGAGCTGGTGGAGGTTGTGACACGCGCTGTGGCCAGACTAAACATCAGCTGGCCACAACATGAGCAGGAAACGCAAGTCACCAGTAAAATGGACGAGCGTTACCTGCAGCGCAGGTCACAGCCTCACCGCCGGGGTCTGCCGTTTTTCCCTGATCTCCATAAAGAGATATCGAGAACGTGGGAAAGACCGCACTCGTCCCGTATTTCGAGTCCCAATGTAATAGATTACAGCAATGTTATGGGGGCTCGAGATATGGGATATGGGAAGATGCCGAAGGTGGAGGAGGCTTTAGCGAGCTATCTCTCTCCCGAATCGGCGTCTTCCCTAAAGACCCCGGTGTTGCCTAGTAAGCCCTGCAGAGAGACATCTGCATTGGTGGGCAGGGCTTACATGGCGGCGGGTCGGGCTGGTTCGTGTCTGCACTCAATGGCGATTTTGCAGGCATACCAGGCCGACCTCCTGAAAGATTTGGATGAGGGGGAGGGGCCTACTCCTGAAGATGTCGCGGAGTTGAGGAAGGCCACAGATTTGTCTCTCCGGGCCACTAGGGAAGCGGCCAGCGCTATTGGCCGCTCTATGGCGGCCATGGTGGCCACGGAGAGGCATCTGTGGCTGAACTTATCTGGTATTAAAGAAAAGGATAGGTCCTTCCTGCTGGATGCGCCGCTTTCGGCTTCTGGCCTGTTCGGCGACGCCGTTAATTCGGTTGTCGACAGGTTTCAGGAGTCGAGAAAACAATCTGCGGCGTTCCAGCAGTACCTCCCCCGGAAAGCGAAGGCCAAATCTAGTAGGGGGGGGCAAAGCAATCAGCCCCAGCCATCAGCCAGCTCCTCCCACAGGGCAGAGCAGAAGGAGAGCGTTTCCTCTAGAGCCCCCCCTCCGGGGTCTTGGCAACAGAGGAAACGCTCCCTAAAACCGAAGTCCTCCAGCCAGAGGGGCGACCTGAGGGACGTCATTCAGGCTAAGAGGACTTCGGAAAGAGGTCCTAGCCAAGGCAGGACTTCAGAGGGCTGCCCCTCCGCAGTGAGACAACCGAGGTTGTTCTCGCAACGGGGCCCTCTAGGAAAAGATGCAGGTCCGCCGTTAACAGCGCTTCGGGCCGCATCAATTTCCAGCGAAAGGACACCAGAGGCCAGCCTCGAGAGGCTGGTACCCTTAGCAGATTTTGTAGAGGGATGGTATCATCTTCCCAACATATCTCCATGGGTCCTGCAGATAATACGAGTTGGGTACAGACTGCAGTTCGCGCACCGCCCCCCCAAGTTCTCTGGGGTGGTGCTCACTGCGGTGGTCCCAGAGCAGGCTCAGGTGCTGGAACAAGAAGTACAGACTCTGCTGTCGAAAGGAGCCATAGAACGTGTTCTTCCGGTAGACAGGGAGTCCGGGTTTTACAGCCGGTACTTTATAGTTCCAAAGAAGGATGGGGGGTTAAGGCCAATTTTGGATCTCAGGGTGTTGAACCGGTCTCTGAGAAAGTTCAAATTCAGAATGTTGACCATTCCAACAATCGTGAGTCAAATCAGATCCGAGGACTGGTTTGTCACGATAGATCTGAAAGACGCCTATTTTCACATCTCCATCCTTCCTTGTCACAGGAGGTACCTGAGGTTCGCTTTCGGGGCGAAGCATACCAATATCGGGTTCTTCCGTTCGGCCTAGCACTCTCTCCCCGCACATTTACCAAGTGTATGGACGTGGCCCTTGCTCCACTGAGACTTCAGGGGTTTCGCGTATTGAATTATCTCGACGACTGGCTTATTTTGGCCCAGTCTCGGGAGATGGCAGTTCGGCATCGAGATGTCGTTCTTGGCCATATTCAAAAATTGGGGTTAAGACTCAATTTGAAGAAGAGTGCGCTAGAACCGTCCCAGGGCACGACCTTTTTGGGAGTCGTGTGGAACTCGATTACAATGCAGGCACGTATGTCTCCTGCACGTATCGAGTCAATTCTGGCGATGGTGTCCAGGGTGAGGCTAGGTCAGGCCGTCACTGTGAAACAATCCCAAGGGCCAGTGTTGGGGGTGTCATGTCGCCGGGAAACCGTTTCGACAGACGCCTCCCTTACGGGCTGGGGCGCGGTCATGGACGGCCGCTTTACCAGGGGTCTGTGGCAGGACCATCATCGCACTTGGCATATAAATTGCCTGGAGATGATGGCGGTATTCAAGGCTTTGAGGAGCTTCCTCCCAGACATCGAGGGTCGCCACGTCCTTATACGGACGGACAATACGTCAGTGGTGGCCTATCTGAACCGACAGGGGGACTCAGATCGCGCCCTCTGTGCAAACTGGCGCATCAGATTATCCTTTGGTCCCAGGGAAAGATATTGTCAATAAGGGCAATGTATATCCCAGGGGTTCAGATTTGGGGAGCAGACGTCCTGTCGAGGCAGGGGCTGAGGCCCGGGGAATGGAGACTTCATCCGGATGTGGTGAAGTCGATATGGGAGAGGTTCGGACCGATGGAAGTGGATCTGTTTGCGTCTCGAGAGACGTCCCACTGTCCACTTTGGTTCTCCCTCTCACATCCAGCCCCGCTGGGGTTGGATGCCATGGTACAGGCTTGGCCGAGGCTTCGCCTGTATGCTTTCCCCCCGATCGCTCTGCTCCCAGGGGTCCTGGAGAGGGTCCGTCAAGAGGGCATCAGTCTACTTCTGGTTGCCCCGAGATGGCCGACACGAGTATGGTTCTCGGATATAATATCACTCCTCATAGCTCCGCCATGGCCGATTCCTCTGAGGAGGGATCTATTGTCTCAGGCGGAGGGCACAATCTTCCACCCTCGCCCAGAGTTGTGGAAGCTGTGGGTCTGGCCTCTGAGGGGGTTCAGTACCTAAATGCTGGCTTATCAGCTGAGGTGGTTGAAACCATACTTAGCTCTAGGGCCCCATCTACCAGGAGATTATATGGCCTCAAGTGGAAGGTGTTTCACACTTGGTGTGGAGAACGAAGGTTGGATCCAGTAAACTGCCCAGTGGCTTCAGTTCTGGAATTCCTTCAGGATCGTTTCTCTGCGGGTCTCTCCCCGTCCACTCTTAAGGTGTACGTGGCTGCCGTTTCGGCTTTCCACGCGCCAGTAGATGGTGGACCTCTGGGGAGGCACCAATTGGTCATTAGGTTTCTCCGTGGTGCTTGGAGGATGAGGCCGGCGATCAGGTCCAGGGTGCCTGCCTGGGATCTGGCAATAGTTCTGGAAGGGTTGTCCCTCGCTCCCTTCGAACCTTTAGAGTCGGCTTCGCCTAAGGACTTAACGCTGAAAATGGTCTTTCTCTTAGCGATTACCTCTCTTAAGAGGGTGGGAGATCTCCAGGCCCTGGCGGTAACGCCAGCTTGCTTGGAGTTTGCCCCTGGCAAAGTAAAGGCCTTTTTGCACCCGAGTCCGGGCTACGTGCCTAAAGTTCCTTCGAGTACGGCTCGCTCTGTAGTCCTTCAGGCATTCCATCCTCCACCTCATGTGTCGGCGGGAGAAGAGAGGCTTCACTTGCTCTGCCCCGTCAGAGCTTTGAGTGTATACTTGGAAAAGTCTGCTTCTTGGAGAAGGTCTGACCAGTTGTTAGTATGCTTTGGGTCACCTAAGAGGGGGCTCCCGGCGACCAAACAAACTATAAGTAACTGGATTGTCCAGGCTATTACTGAGGCTTACAAGGTGCGTGGGGTTCCTTCACCTTTGGCCTTAAGGGCTCACTCGACTAGAGGCATGGCGTCCTCTAGGGCCCTTCTGTCGGGAGTACCTCTGCAGGAGATTTGTGAGGCAGCCGGCTGGGCTACCCCGCATACTTTCATCAGGTTTTACAGTCTCAGCCTTCCCAGTACGCCCGGTGCACACGTACTCGGCCCTTGCTGAGTGCCTAATCAGTTTCACTCTGGGGCGGGTCTGTTCGGTGCGTGGCCTAGTGGGTACTCGTTCCCCAAAGAGTCGATTTTATCGACGCAGTGTTGAGTTCCCTCGATAGGGAACGTCTCGGGTTATGACTATAACCCTTGTTCCCTGAGAAGGGAACGAGACACTGCGTCGTGTTGCCACGCCCCCTTTTCAGACCCTTGAGCGTCTTGCTTCATCGCGAGGCTAGTGTGTGTTGTGACAGCGTCACTTTTATACTTCCGGGTATGCCGTCACATGTTACGTCACGACGCAACACCAATCAGGATTGGATTAGTTTCATTCATACTTCAGAGGCGCACGCTTAGGGAGCGTCCCCAAAGAGTCGATTTTATCGACGCAGTGTCTCGTTCCCTTCTCAGGGAACAAGGGTTATAGTCATAACCCGAGACGTTTTCCATAGTTGATACTGGCGTTGTCTGCTGCATATGCGGACATGTTTTTCACATCAAGACCAGACATCTCCAGTTTAGCCAGTAGCTGGTTTGTTACAGCCTCTGAAGTTTTGTTGCTGTCACTATAACAATCTAACAGTGCATGTTGCACACCTTCCTCAAAGTGCAACTATCTCAGTACAATCGGGAAACACTTGGTCATACCTTTGCTTGATGCGTCCGTTGCCACTGAAAAAGGCAGATTGTTTAATTTGATGTAATCTGAATATGTACAGAGTAGGGCGCTAGAACATTCTCACACAAAGCCTTACCCAGCTAGCAAAAAGTCGTCTATTAGACGTTGAATAGACGTAAATCTTCAACGTCTAATTACGGTCCACTGAAGGTTAAAAATGAAAATTGAAAAGACATCAAATTTTTCCAACTTTTCAACGTTGAAAACAGGTCAATCTTCAACGTCTAATTATGGTCCATTGAAGGTTGAAAATGAAAATGGAAAAGACATCAAATTTGTTCAGTTTTACAACGTTGAAAACAAGTCGATCTTCAACATTTACCCAATGCCTATTGACAATTGTCAATTCTCAAGTCCCAACACTAATATGCCAAAAACATTTTAGATGAACATATGAATGAAACAAAGCTTTAAAGAGTTAGCTTAGAATAGCTTTATTAAACCGACACATTTTAAAATAAACCAGTAACCAACATTTCAAGATTTCACATTCCAAAAGCACATTCGAGTCAACACAAAACACAACTTAAAAAATGTACACAAAAAAAATTCACACTTTGCGACCTCCACCTCCAGCTCTCCCGGGAGCATGTTTAAGTGTCTCAGCCATAGCAGTCCTGATTTCTACTTCTGTGGCAGTTTAGCTCTTTGTCGCGACGGATAGCGACCTAAAATGTCTACAGTACAATAAAAAAGTCAGTTTTGTTAAAATAAGGTAAATGTTTACAACGTTACACTTATTTTGCCATCATACTTGGCAATTATTTTGTCATACTTACATTACACAGCTGCTGCTTACGACTCGTGAACAGCTTCTGGCGGTTGGCTTGATGGGTGTAATACAGATTCGTGCACTTTCTCTGCTGTATGTTCGCAGGCACCATGCACGCGCCTCCTCATTACTTCGATGGCGGTTGGCAACTAACTTTAATGATGCATTACCGCCACCAGCTGGGGTGTAGGAATTCTTTCCAAGTATTGCACTTAGCTCAATCGCAGTTATATATATATAATATATATATATATATATATATATATATATATATATATGTATAATATATATATATATTATATTATATATATATATATATATATATATTATAACGTAATGTGTAAAACTCTTACATTTATTTGAGAACATGTTTTCTCCGTTGTTTTAGCAGATGATCAGTTGAAATCACGTTGTCAACCAGTCCAAGGTGGACCGACTTATTTTCAACCATATTTCAACGTTGAAAGACGGTAATTGTTTACTGGGTAGCTTTTGTTTTCTCACAGGTCATCCCCTTAGCTGTAGATGAGTCACTAAAGATCTCTCTGTCAACTTTGACTCCACAATCTACACTCCTGGGCCCGTATCCCTAAAGATTCTGAGAATCCTCTCAGAGAGCTCCTAAAGCCAAGTTCACACTACATGATTTTAAGTCTGAACGCGCCTCACAATATATTGCAAGGCTAGCATTTGTCCTTAGAAAAGTTACATTTTTGGAATAAGCTTTGAAATAACCGATCGTTTCGCATGATAAGACCCTTATTCATCGTCTGGTGTCGTTTAAAGACATTTGAAGCTGCATCTGTAACTGTTATAACTGTCGTTTGGACCTCGGTTGGACCTGGTTCCCATGGAAGTCCATTATAAGGAGAAAAATCCTGGAATGTTTTCATCAAAAACCTTAATTTCTTTTCGACTGAGGAAAGAAAGACATGGACATCTTGGATGACATGGGGGTGAGTAAATTATCAGCAAAAGTTTTTTTCAAAAGTGAACTAATCCTTTAATTTTACCTGTCTTGTAAAACGTCTGTGTAATTAATTACAATTAATTTGTGGTTAATTGCAGTGATACACATGCATGCATGCAGGTAAAATGAAAAAAAGCATCCCTCATCCGGAATTTATTAACATGTAAGACTGGTCTGATCCAAATCTGTATGAATAATTATTAATTATCAATTATTAATTGCAAATATGCAAATTCCCCATCAGACCCAAACAGAGTCTTTACAGTTTGGTGGAGTAAATGCGGGGCATTTCACACTTGTTTTCAGCAATTCAGTTTCAATCTAATGTGTATATTGTTATTTAATATTGTTTATGTAATATTTAATATTACACGCGCGCATCGGAGTGAGGGAACGCTTTGCAAACTCACAATCTGGCTGATCTGGGCACAAACTGCCTCAGCCAATCACATTTAACAAGCGCTAAATGTTCAAAACTTTAGTCACTGTTAATTGCTAAAAGTAAACTGCAGTTTCCATAGTATTAAACTTGTTCTGGCACAGACGGAGAAATCTCTGTGCATAAACAACATTTTTAATAATTATAACTCCTCTGTCTGAACGAGATTCTTCTGACAGAGTGAAGACAAGATTTAGTAAAACGATGCTCTTTTACTATTAGGCCTGATATTATAATCGTTAGAGTAACGATAAGCTCCTGGTTGAAAAAAACATTGACTTAGCTACTCAATTGTAAAAAAAAAAAAACGAAACGCATATTATCACAAGAGTCGAAAACAGATGGATAATTCCTGTTTTCTTCTTGCACAATGCAGAAAAAAAATCCAAAACTGAAAACATTCTAATCATTAATGCTAGTTGTGATAAATGTTATTTGGAGTTGGAAAACAGACGAGTAATTCCTGTTTCCTTTTTCACAACGCAGCGAAGAAAACCTGCTAACGTGTTTTAAATAAATATAGCACCGAAAAGAAATCCGTCGAGATTTAAATTCTGCACTATCTGTGATGTAGTGCATGTCCTCTGAGACAGTTGAAAGTGGGCTGGTTGTAATACTACTGCCAAACGCTAGGGTGCGCCCTTGAGTGTTTTCCAGTATCAGATGACCTCCAGTCCCGACTTAACCCTCCATGAGCGAAATAGCGCCATCTCGTGGACAATAGAAACGAGGTCGCCCTTTCCTAAAACAATTTCTCTCTCGTCACAATTTCAGATTTTTCCAGTAAATGTATGCAACTGTGTTTCTAACTTTCAATGAATGAATGTGCAATTTACGGCCTCATTTTACTAACATGATTTTCCCTGCCTTGACTGTGTGCACTTGTTTTGAATTTGGTTCAAACCACATTTTAACTTAAAATTCAAAATTAAGTCTAAGCAGCTTCTGATGACCACTTAGAGGGAATGCGCCCCTCTGCTTTCTAAGTCGTCATTACCTAATATTTGCTCAATTTGAATTGTGTTCAAATCAGTTTGAATGCAATTTAAATAAAACAAGTTACTGCAGCTGGCTTCCTCCTGTGCTCTTCATTGCTGCACTCTATCTCTTCCATGAATGGAGGCTAGGTTATTCTGATAATTATCATTGTCATAATTCCCTTTTTGTTTTTATACCATAATTTTTAGTAAAGCTGTTGCCTTTGATTTTTCTACAAAATAGACACTCAATTTGATTTAGATAAAGGAGCTTTAATTCACATTGAAGTTCACTTGTTCCCTTTCGTCCTGGGAACTCGAACGTGTCGTCGGGGAGTTCCCTGACGAATTGGGATCACGCTAGAGAGCCTTATTACCTTTGATAGAATTAACAACAAGCCAATAACCATTGGCATGCAATCTTTGCATTCCACGAGCCGCCTACAAGTGCGGAAATAAAAGCGGAAGCAAACATTGCATAGAAGCTTTTTGCTTCGGAGCCTCTCAGAGCTTATCTGCTGTTCTGAAGAAAATGAGCCTGGTGTGACGGTGCTTCAAGCGGTCTTCGTCTTGAGTGCAGCATGTGGTTGCAGTTTCCGGCGGTGTCTGCGGCGGAGATCCCTCGACGCTTCGGCACTGAAGAGCAGTTTCTTTTTTGTTTTCTTTTCTGTTTTATTGTACTGAAAGAGCTCCACGGTGTGTTCACGTTCTTTTCAGGATGTCGAAATGCCGTGCGTTTCTGGATGCGGTTGATTTCTCCCTCAGGCTGATGGCCACAAGCACTGCCTCACGTGTCTGGGCTTAGCACACGCGGAGGCGGCGCTTGTGGATGAGTCATGCTCTCATTGCGGGAATATGACTCTCGCGATGCTATGTTCGAGGCTGAGATCCCTGAGACATTGGGGGGGGCCCTTCAGAGAATCTCTGATCTAGTTCGTCTGATGGTTCAGTTCAGCAGATGGCTACTTCAGTGTTTCCTGTTGGTGAGCGTATGAGGGAAATGCAACAAATGTGAAAGATCCTGTCAGGCGCCTCACGCCTCTAGCAGCACACTGCCATCGGCGCTTCCGGTGGAGCGGCCGGAGCCCCCTCGGGTGGTTCCGGTTGTCTCTTTCGGTGCGCCACCTAAGGATCAGATGTCGATCACGGCATCGGAGGAAGAACAGTCTGGCAAAGACTGCCCCCTTCGGGTTTGGTGGCGTCGGAGTAGCCTGACCCGGAAATGGCTGCTATGCTCGAATGGGCGGCCGCGAATATCGGGCTTGCGTGGAACCCTCCACCGGGTCCCGAACCTTTGCAGCTGGACAATTGGGTTCGCGGAGCGGGTCGTGCGGTTGCCCCACGGCCTGCTCCAGTCCCTTTCTTCCCCAAAGTGCATGAGGAGTTGAGGAACTTGGTCGGCGCCTCTGGCTCTCAGACGGAGGCAACCTCGGTCCTCCTTCCTCACCACCCTGGAAAGCGGGACGGCGCATGGGTATGAGGGAATCCCCCCAGTGGAGCAGTCTGTCGCGATGCAGCTGTGTCCGAAGACCGCCTCCTCCTGGGCGGGGTGCCCCTTCACTCCCCTCCCGCGCCTGTAGGTTTTCCTCTGGGCTGACCAGGGATGCCTACAGTGCGTGTGGGGACGCCGCCTCTGCCCTGCACGCCATGGCGCTTTTGCAATTACACCAGGCGAAGGCGCTTCATGGCGTGCAGGCGGTGGGTCCCGACCCGGCTCTGCTGCAGGAGCTGCGTGTGGCGACGGATTTCGCTCTCCGAGCGACAAAAGTCACTGCACGTCCACTGGGTCGGGCAATGTCCATGTTGGTGGTCCAGGAGCACCACCTTTGGCTGACCCTGGCAGATATGAGGGAAGCGCAGAAGAACAAACTTCTCAACTTCCCCGTATCCCAGGGCGGCCTCTTTGGCGACGCGGCGGAGAACTTGGCCCAGGAGTTCTCCACCGCCCAGAAGCGGACTGCTGCAAGTCCTTCCCCTGTGGCTGTACAAGCTGTCTCCTCGGCGCCAGCTCCTCTTCCAGCGCAGACCACCAACCCTGGAGCGAGGAAGTCTGGTCACAAGAGGGCGCCCCAACCCACTCAGGCACTCCCGGCCCCCTTCCGTAAAAGGAGGGGAGGGAAGCGTTCCTGAGACGGGCGACCTGGTGGAGCGACGAGAGACTGCTCAGGAGGGTGCCTCTGCACACCTCCTTCCCCTGGGGGAGGGCCGGGTGGAGAATTTTTTTGTTCAGTTTTGTTTCTGTTCTGTACCCAAAGTTTCAATAAAAGAGCAGTTTCCTTTTCCTCCTCCAGGTCATCTTCGGTCAAGACTGACGGGCACACAGTCTCCTCCACCCAAGAGGGTCCGAACGGCAGTGGGTGCTGTCTCCGAGCAGCATCGCTCTCATTCCCCTCTTCCCAGTCTGCAAATAGCAGCGACGCTTCCTCGGTTGCGTCGCCCCGGTCGGCGACTGGATGCGGAGGGGGCGGAGACCAGCTCACGAGGAGGCAGGGCCTCGTGCTGTGTCTCTTCCCCTCCCCTCGCCACAGGGCGGCCCGCAGCAGAAAGCTCACGGGCTCTCTCTGTCGTCTGCCTCCCGGAGGAAGCAGGTTCCTGGCGAACTTCATGCCCAGACCCTGCTTCCAGTGGCTACATTGCCACTGGAGCCGGGTCCCTGCCTTTCACCTCGCTGCCCCTCCCCGCGGACACCAATGGTTCGGATGGGCTCGTTGGGTCGGTTCCTGGAAGCCTAGCTAATGCTTCCGGGTCCGTCCCGATGGCTCATCCGCACCATTCGGTTCGGCTATGCAATTCAGTTTGCACGCCGGCCTCCCAGTTTCAGGGGCGTTCACTTCACCCGTGTGCGGTCAGTGGACGCCCCTGTCCTGCGGAAAGAGATCGATGTCCTGCTGGCGAAGGACGCGATCGAGCCGGTCCTTCCTGCCGAGATGAGATCCGGGTTTTACAGCCCCTACTTCATTGTACCCAAGAAAGGCGGTGGGTTACGGCCAATCCTGGACCTGCGAGTTTTGAATCGGGCCCTGCACAAACTCCCGTTCAAGATGCTCACGCAGAAGTGCATTTTCAAGTGCATCCGTCCCCAGGATTGGTTTGCAGCGATCGACCTGAAGGACGCGTACTTTCACGTCTCGATTCTTCCTCGACACAGACCGTTTCTACGGTTTGCATTCGAGGGTCGAGCGTATCAGTACAAAGTCCTAACCTTCGGGCTGGCCCTGTCACCCCGCGTCTTCACGAAAGTTGCGGAGGCGGCCATTGTTCCCATGAGAGCATCCTCAACTATCTTAACGATTGGCTCATTCTGGCTCATTCGCGAGAGGTGTTGTGCGATCACAGGGACGTGCTACGGCACCTCAGCCGGTTGGGGCTTCAGGTCAACTGGGACAAGAGTATATCAACCGCCAAGGTGGTCTACGCTCCCGCCGCATGTCGCGACTCGCCTCCCACCTCCTCCTGTGGAGTCAGAAGCATCCGAGGTTGCTTCGTGCCACTCATGTTCCAGGGCAGCTCAACCGTGTGGCTGACGAGCTTTCACGGTTGTCTCCACTGCCAGGAGAATGGCGACTCCACCCCCAGGTGGTTCAGCTGATTTGGAGTGTTTTCGGAGTCGCACAGGTAGACCTGTTTGCTTCTCCGGACACGACCCACTGCCAGCGGTTTTACTCTCTGTCCGAGGGGACCCTTGGCACAGACGCCCTGGCCCACAGCTGGCCCTGGGACCTGCGCAAGTATACGTTTCCCCCAGTAAGCCTTCTTGCACAGACTCTGTGCAAGGTCAGGGAGGACGAGGAGCAGGTCCTGTTGGTCGCTCCGTATTGGCCCACCAGGACTTGGTTCACGGAACTCATGCTCCTCGCGACATCCCATCCTTGGCTGATTCCTCTGAGGAAGGACCTTCTTTCTCAGAGATGGGGCACTCTATGGCACCCGCGTCCAGACCTCTGGAAACTCCATCTCAGGTCCCTGGATGGGACGCGGAGGTTCTAGGTGATCCACTACAGGCTGTGGTAAACACCATCACTTCTGCTAGAGCTACCTCTACGAGGCGCCTCTACATTTTGAAGTGGAACCTGTTCGTCGAGTGGTGTTCCTCCCGCCAGGAGGACCCCCCAACTTGCAGGATCAGTCATGCTTTCTTTCCTACAAGATGGGTTGGAGCATAGGCTGTCCCCTTCCACCCTCAAAGTCTATGTTGCAGCAATAGCTGCGCATCACAATGTAGTAGAAGGTAAGTCCGTGGGGAAGAACGACCTGGTCATCAGATTCCTAAAGGGTGCTAGGAGGTTAAATCCGCCTCGTGCTTCGCACTCTGTACCTTCTTGGGACCTAGCTCTGGTACTGAGAGCTCTCCAAAGTCCTCCCTTTGAGCCTTTGCTGACAGTAGAGCTGAATATCCTGTCCATTAAAACAGCGCTCCTGTTGGCATTGGCCTCTTTCCAGAGGGTCGGGGATTCGTGCCTAGAGTTCGGGCCGGGCCTTTCTCGTGTTATATTGAGACCCCGCCCCGGATATGTGCCCAAGGTTCCTACCACTCCCTTCGCGGACCAGGTAGTGAACCTGCAAGCACTGCCCCAGGAGGAGGCAGACCCAGCCCTAGCTTTCTCTGTCCAGTCCGCGCTCTGCGGGTTTACATTGACAGAACGCAAAGCTTCAGGACCTCAGATCAGCTCTTTGTCTGTTACGGAGGCCAGCAGAAGGGGAAGGCTGTTTCCAAGCAGAGGTTAGCCCACTGGTTAGTGGATGCTATCACCCGAGTGTATGATGCTACGGGTGAGTCTTGTCCTCCCAGGTTGCGTGCTCACTCCACGAGAGGTGTTGCCGCCTCCTGGGCGTTGGCTCAAGGTGACTCACTGACAGACATCTGTAGAGCTGCAGGCTTGGCGACACCGAACACTTTCGCTAGCTTCTATACCCAGGTGAAAAAGACGTTGTATTAAATGTATTAAAAATATATTTGAAATACAAATGGTGTGTTTATAATACATTTGTATTTACAACATGCTTATTTAAAGTGTACTAAAAATGTATTTTATTGCATTTTAGTATATTTCTAAAAATTATACTAGAAGTACATTGGTAATAAATATATATTTAATTACACTTTTAAGAAATATACTATAGAAAAGCATACTTTTAATGTATTTATCAAAAGTATATTAGTAATATATTGGTAAAATAAATGAATAAATGTATGCTTAATTATATTTTTAATAAATATGCTAATGACAATCATGCTTTAAATATGTTTCTAAAAAGTGTACTAGAAGTGCATTGGTATTTAATTACATTTTTAAGAAATATGCTAAATACAAACATTTTAATTATATTTAAAACTGTTTTACTAGAAACGCAATGCTAATAAATATACACTTAATTACACTTTCATAAATATGCTAAAAACAAACATAGTTTTAGTGAAGTTTTAGTGTATTTACAGAAAGCATACTTGTTGCTAAATTAAAGTATTTTTTGTGTTCACTTTGTGTGTATAGCAATTTATAACCTTTTAACTTATTTAACCTTGTATAGGACTAGAGCAATATATTTTTAATATTTATGTTATACTGTAGCATGTGCTTCAGCCCTGCTTTAAAAAAATATTGTGAAAAACAAATGAGACATATATATATATATATATATATATATATATTAGGGCTGGGAATTTATTAGAAAAATTTAACTAATTAATCGCACAACTTGCTGTGATTAATCGCAATTAATCGCATTTTTTCCCAAAGCTTGTTATCAATACTTATACGTTAAAAATGATTCATTTACACAATGAAGTATAGTTTAAACAGAACATTTTATTACAATGATCTTATGAACTGTAAACGTTCTCTCCTGGGAACTAGTATGGGTAATTCCCATAAAGTGCAACATTATAAAACAAAGTTTATAAGTGTAAGTTGAATTTGATCAGAAATCCTAAATCATCTTATAAAGTAAGGCAATAAGCCAAAAGCAATTTCTTCATATCCACCAACAATATAAAATGTTAAAGTGTAAGTTTAAACTACCAAGATCATCAAAATGGTTGGAACTTAATCCAAAGCAAAAACTTTTTTTTATGCCCCAAACATGTCTCACCAAACAGCCTTTGCAGAACGAATAACACAAGGAGAATGTTACATATTTTACCACAACATTTTGCCTACTCTTTTGCATTGAGCCAGCAACTAAGACAGACCAGTTTGTTTACATTATCAGGAGACAAGGCAAGGCAAGTTTATTTATATAGCACATTTCATACACAATGGCAATTCAAAGTGCTTTACATAGAAGAAATTAAAATAATCAAAATAAATCAGAATAATTAAAACAGTTTAGAATAAAAAATAAGAAATAATGAAAAATAAAAATTATGATAAAAATAAAATACAGTAAATTAAAACTATTTAGAATAAAATGAAGTGCAGTAACAGTCGGACGAACAGTGGCACAGTGCTCATTCAGTAAATGCACAGCTAAACAGATGTGTTTTGAGTCTTGATTTGAATGTGACTACTGTAGGAGCACACCTGATCTCTTCTGGAAGCTGGTTCCAGCTGCGGCTGGCATAATAGCTAAAAGCAGACTCTCCATGCTTAGAGTGAACCCTTGGTATTTCTAGCTGATGTGATCCTAATGATCTGAGCGATCTGTTGGGTTTATATTTAGTGAGCATATCTGCAATATATTGAGGTCCTAACCCATTAAATGATTTATATACCAGTAATAATACTTTAAAATCAATCCTAAATGTAACTGGCAGCCAGTGTAAAGACCTGAGGACTGGTGTGATGTGTTCATATTTTCTGGTCCTGCTCAGAATCCTGGCAGCAGCGTTCTGTATGAGCTGCAACTGTCTTATGGTCTTTTTAGGAAGGCCAGTGAGGAGGCCATTACAGTAATCCACCCTGCTGGTGATGAAAGCATGCACAAGTTTCTCTAAGTCTTGACTGGAAACAAAGCATCTAATTCTTGAAATATTTTTCAGATGATAGTATGCTGATTTAGTTATTGCTTTGACATGACTATTGAAACTAAGGTCTGACTCTAGTGACACACCAAGATTCCTGACTTGATTTTTAGTTGTTAGACCCCTAGCGTCAAGGTATGCATTCACCTTAAGAACTTCATCTTTGTTTCCAAACGCAATAACTTCAGTTTTGTCTTTGTTTAACTGCAGAAAGTTTTGACACATCCAACCGTTTACTTCATCAATGCATTGGCACAGGGAGTTAATGGGGCTGTAGTCGTTAGGCGATAGGGCTAAGTAGAGCTGTGTGTCGTCTGCGTAGCTGTGGTAAGCTATTTGGTTCTTTTTCATTATTTGGCTCATTGGGAGCATATACAGGTTGAATAGGAGTGGCGCAAGAATCGAGCCCTGAGGGACTCCGCAAGTCATGGATGTCCACTCAGACTTATGTTCTCCCATACTCACAAAATAAGACCATTTAAGACCAAGATAGACCATTTTAGGACTATCCCAGAAAGCCCCACCCAGTTTTCCAGCCTGTCAAGAAGTATGTTGTGATCAACAGTGTCAAATGCAGCACTGAGGTCGAGTAGTACCAACACGGATAATTTGCCTGTATCAGTATTTAAGCGAATGTCGTTTATTATCTTTATGAGAGCTGTCTCCGTGCTGTGATGCGATCGGAAACCAGATTGAAAATTGTCAAAATATCCATTTGAGCTTAAGAATTTGTTCAGCTGATTGAAGATAACCTTTTCAATGATCTTGCCTATGAAAGGAAGATTTGAGATCGGTCTATAATTGCTCAAGATGGTCTTATCCAGATTGCTGGAGGGGCTTGACAACTGCAGTTTTCAGGGAGTTCGGAAAATTCCCAGAGCGAAGTGAGGCATTTACCACTTCTAGGAGATCTGCTTCTAAACAGTTTAACACACTTTTGAAAAAAGATGTGGGAAGTGTGTCAAGGGCGCAGTTTGATGTTTTAAGGTGCTGTACGGTTTCTACCAAAATTGTGTCATCAATTTCTTCGAAATCAGACATAGTAACTACTTTCTCAGGTTGTGGTCTGATCTGCCTGACCCCAGAGCAACTCAAGGATGTGCTGATCACCTTTCTGATGTTATTGATTTTCTCAGAAAAGAAAGAAGCAAACTCACTGCAGTTGCTGTCTGAGAGCATTTCTATGGGAATCTGGCTTGGGGGGTTTGTCAGTCTCTCTACAGTAGCAAAAAGAGTGCGTGTGTTGTTTATATTGCTGTTTATAATATTTAAAAAGAAAGTCTGTCTAGCTTTCCCTAGTTCCCTATTGAAAGCGTGGATGCTGTCTTTGTAGATGTTATAATGGACTACAAGTTTTGTCTTCCGCCACATGCGTTCTGCTCTTCTGCATTGTCTTTTCATATTTTGCACAGCTGTTGAGTTTCTCCAAGGTGCTTTTTGTCTGCCACTATTCTTCCTGACTTTAACAGGAGCAATATCATCAATTACACTCTTAACTTTTGAGTTAAAAGAATCAAGGAGAAAATCAACAGAGTCAGCAGATATGCTTGGTTTTAAAGCTATAGCCTTCATAAATAGCACACCAGTGTTTTCATTTAAGCATCTCTTCTTGACAGACACAGCTCTAGCTTCAACGGCAGGAGAGATTAATATATCAAAGAAAATACAGAAATGGTCAGACAGTGCTACATCCTTAATAACAATCGATGAGATGTTTAAATCCGTACTGATAAGTAAATCTAGAGTGTGTCCACGATTGTGTGTGGGACCGTGTACATGCTGTGTCAGATCAAAAGTTTTTAAAACAGTTTTAATATCTTTTGCCATATTGTTTTCTGCGTTATCTATGTGAATGTTAAAATCTCCAGCAATGGCAAAACAGTCAAACTCAGAGGCAATTGTTGATAGCAATTCAGTAAAATCCTCTGCAAAGGCTGGAGAGTATTTTGGAGGCCTGTAAACTATGATAAGTAAAATACGTGAAGCACCTTTTAACACAATACAGAGATATTCGAAAGAGGGGTAATTCCCAAATGATATTTGCTTACATTGATAAACATCTTTAAAAAGAGCAGCTAAGCCGCCACCTCTCTTACCCGCTCTGCAGACACTCATATAAGTAAAATTTGGAGGGGATGTTTCGTTTAGGAACGTTGCACTACAGCTGTCTTCTAGCCAAGTTTCAGTTAGAAACATGAAGTCCAGGTTGTGTGTGGTTATTAAGTCATTGACTAGAAGTGATTTATTTTTAATGGAGCGGATGTTTAAAAGTGCTAACTTTATAGTCTTACTTTTTGTCCTCACAGCAGTCTTAGTTTGGCGTGTAATGGGCACCAGATTAGATGGGTTTGCTGTACGGCTGTTGAAGGCCTTAGATTTTCTATCATGTAAATGAACAGCAATAGAGAAAGATTCAGGCACACTGGGTTCCCGCTTGTTCTCGAGCCGATGGGGGAGAGTGTGGGCCCTGGCGCTGTGGCAGAGGCCGAAGAGCTCTCCGAGGAGGGGGAGGGGGAGGGCGAGCTGGGCCCGAAAGCTTTGGTGGTTTTGGGGCCTGCCGTTTTTTGGTTGGTATCTGGGGGCTTGCAGCAAAAGAGTGTGATAGTTTGGTTCCAGCAGACACCAGTTGTTCCATTTTCTCTGAGAAGCACAGAAGTGGAGATGCTGGAGAGAGTGATAACGTGTCAGGTGAGATGGGCTGTTGCTCTGATGTTATTGGAGGGTGTAAAATGCTGTCCTGGTTTCCCTCGTTGTTTTCCAGAAAGTCGTCCTTGGGTGCTGAATCTGGGAGCAGTTCTGATATGTCACAGTCTGTCTGTGGTGAGCTCTGTGGGCAGAGCTCTGCTGAGATTGTATCCGTGAGCAGAGGTTGTTGTTGTGGCTGAGTGGTGTTATCATTGTCCTTGTGTGATGTGTCAGCAATATGTCCATTTAGGTGTTGAAGTGAAGTCCTGTGGTCGTTCATACTGTGTCCAGGTGTGTGAGTGCCATTCAGGTTGAATGGATTGGCACACACTGCAGAAGGATGATGGAGGGAGAAGTAGATATTGTCCTTTAGTACTCTTGAACCAAGTTTGTTTGGGTGATGGCCATCCCGTTGAAACAGTTGCCTCTGACTCCAGAAAAGATTGAAGTTGTCAATAAAGTTCACTCCTTTTATATTGCAGGTTTTTTGCAGCCATGTGTTGAGCCCAAGCAACCGTGAAAACCTGTTTGTTCCTCTTGCTGGGAGTGGTCCACTGATGAATGTTTCAACTTTCAGTCTTTTAAGTGTTTCAAAAAGTTCATTGAAATCCTTCTTAAGGAGTTCTGACTGCTCTTTATGAATATCGTTCTTCCCCACATGAATGATGAGTCGATTTGCAGTTTTATGTTTCACCAGAATGTTCTGAAGTTCCCTGTTTACATCAGAAGTTGTTGCTTGTGGAAGGCAGCATGTAGTTGTATCCCTGATACTAATGTTTCTGATTATGGAGTCGCCCACTATCAGAGTCCTGGGCCCCGCTGTGCTCTGAGCTGAGTGCCGCTGTCTGCTCGACCTTGAGCGCCGGTTAGCATCAGCGTTAGCTACAGGCTGACTCAGTCTGTGTTCGATCACATTCGTCAAATTCAGGGATTCTTCATTCATTACTACTTCGAATCTGTTCTCAAGATGAATAGGCGGTGGTAGGAGACCAGTGGTTGCAATCCTGGTCAGAGTCATATCTGGGGTAGATGATGCTACTGCTGAAATATGTGGTGCTCGTGACAATCTGATGTCTCGAGTGCACTTTGGGTCTCGCTCCCTGTTTGTGCCATCGATTTGTAAGTCGATCGGCTTGTTTCTCTACAGTCAGTATAGCTTGTCGAGGAGCACTAGATTCATGGGACTCACCGGCTGTGCGCTGAGGGCGTCCACGACGGAGCTCTGTTGTGCCTTCCGTCTGGTTTGTCGGTCCCGAATTTAACTTTGTTTCAAGAACTGCAATCCTTTGTAAAAGTCTGTGGCAGTTAGAGCAGCAAGTAGATTCCCGAAGAGGCATTTTCTTATCCTTATGAGTGTAGGGAGTTGTGTTTTCTCTTCCCCGGAATGTAAGCAGTGAGAGGCTGGTTGAATAAAAGTGTGACTTTTTAAGTAATCCCAGCGTCTGAGCACTGTGCTGATTTGCTGAAGTTAAAATTAGGTGAAAAGGAAATAAAATATATAAAAAAATATTAAAGCGCTAGAGCAAAGCGCGGAGCAGTAAGCAGGAGCGTCCGAACAGTAGCTGAGCAGGAAGTGAAGTGACAAGGAAGCTGACAAGCAAGCTCTCTTCTTTTGGACGATGTGGCCTGAGAGTGAGAACAACCTCTCACAGGGCACTGTGGTTGCAGGTGTGGACAGGTATTTGCGTGCTATGCGTGCCATTAGAACATGTGCTCCTTCTCTTGATGACCACCACTGCAGTGGACACTGGTCCATGTTGATTTTGGGCTCTGATTTGTAGCGTTTCAGACATTTGTCTATAGAATCTTCATCATATGAATCTGAATCAGATGAACGAAGCAAGAATTCAGACATCCTGGTCTTTTTTGTTGGCTGTTTTCCTGTTGTCTCTGTTGACGGTTGTTGTGCCAGCCTCTCCTCCTTTACCAGGCTGCTTATTGAGGTCCACACCTCATGCCTTTCGTCTTTAGGAAGACACTTCAAATCTTTAAACCTGGGGTCGAGAGCAGTAGCGATCTTCAGCCATTTGAGGTTGGTGCTTTCCTTCCTTTTAGCTAGGTCCAGGGGCGATTCTAGGATTTTTTCAACTGGGGGGCACAAGAGGGGACACAATTCTTACAGAGGGGCCATTCTTATGTTGTGTATTTATGTAGAACTGTAGATATCCAAATCATTTCAAGTTCAGTAAGCTTTAAAATCAGCAATAAACAGTGATACCCTGTTATCTTTTAATAGCAGTTATTTACTGCTCTAAATCAAAACAATAAAATACAATTTATATTAACTTTTCACTTTACAAAAGTGATAGAAAAACTGTAATAAATAAAATAATCCAATGTTTTAGTGTCCAACTCACAAATAATAATAGAACAGCCTTATTTATATAAATGCATAATTATATTAATCATTCATATAATAAATACACAATTAATGAATTCATAAAACTGTAATAAAATTGTATACATCTTTTTCCCCACATCCTATTCAATTTGCATTTCAGCAGTTGCAGTAAATTTGCATTGATGAATAGACCAAATCTGCTTATTTCGAGGAAGGCTAATTAGTCTTGAGCATATTGATTGTAAAATATCACATATAATACTTTGTTAGATAGCTACTTTTTCAAAAAGGTATGATTTAGTTTAATGTAATATGTGGATCATAGAAACAGTGACTTAATTATCCAGTAGTATTAATTATTTATTTTTCTATTTAATCATGCATTTTTATTTAATGATCTTTTTTATATTTTTTTATTTGAGAATGTTTCTGGATGCAGGGATTAAATTAAAAAAATTCTTTTGACTGATTTTTTTTTTTTTTTTTTTTCAGGCCAAGTCATATTCCTGTAACTTTATTTAAATAGTCGAGACCAATAGCGTTTTAAGGAGAGATGTTTTAAACCGATCTAATATTGCCAGTTTGCGTAATTTAAAAGGTATTTTAATCTATGAAAAACAATTACTTATCTTGACAAATAGGCCTAATCAACCATCTACATAACTTTTCAGTGCATGTTTTTATTTATCTTATAAGACCAAACAATGCTAACTGGCTGAGGGAAAAGTGAAGTTTCATAACTTTATATATTTAACTTTTAGGCTATTAACTTTGTATCCCATTAGAGAGCTGAGCTGACTTATGTTTAACTGAATTGTTTACTTTATTTCTCATTGTATAGCTTATTATAGCCTACCTATTAGGCTACTTATACTTTTGAATGGGATATTATCATTAAAACTGACATTTAACAAAAGAGACAGGGTTGTGTAATTTTATATATTCTAAAATATATAAAATATTCTTTATATGTGTATGTTTTTACTATACATTCTCTTCACTGTGTGTAATACAATAAAACGATACATGTCTGTTTGTTAAATGTCAGTTTTAATGATCAATAATGTTTCACATTTTTAAAATGAAAACAAAAAGAAGCAGGGTTGCGTTTTATATTTCGTGTTATAAATATATGCAGTGAAGATAGTCAATGTGAGTTAAGGTTACCTGAACCACATTTTTGTGGCCATTAATCTGTTCATGATAATATGTCCATTTATAAATGAAATGAGGCAGAGTGCTGTTTTATATGTATTTCGTTTTATTGTTGATGAAAAGAAGCAAAGTTGTGTTTTATACCATATAAGAGATAACCGGAGTAGCCGCGTGCTGAGTGACGCGATCAAGAACGCGCTATTCCATTAGCAGAATGACCGGACTCGCGTCCTCTCGTCCTCGGGAGTTCGTTCCCCGAAGCTTGCGTTCTTGGTATTGAGAAACGACCAATATTGACTCGCGTTCTGTTTTCTATCATACGACCGCAGCAAACGAGCAGTAGCCTGACATGCACTTCTCAAAATCTAAGACAAATTGAGTGAACATGGAGCAGTTTTTCCTTGAGCGGGAATTGAAAAACCGGAGTGGACCATGAGCGAAGTGATTACAGAATGCTTAGAGTGGAGAGAGGAACGTGCTTTCGCTCCACTCCAGGCTTTAGCACATTCCCCTCAGCAGGGTGAATACACATCGTCTTTCCTTAAAAAATAGTAAGCTGTATAAAATATATCAACTTACCGTGTGGTTTTGAGAAGCATCGCGAGACACGGAATCATGAATTATTCTACTACAAGCTGAAAGATTATGATTTGAATTTTTGAGTGACAGACAATTAGAAGGGTGGGGGCACACTGGGGGGCCAATCAGTTTTCAGGAGGGGCCAGAGCCCCCATGGCCCCTCCCCTGGCTACGCCACTGGCTAGGTCTGTGGTAAACACCTTCTTGAACCTCACCACATAGACTGGATCATCATCTGATGGCTCCATAACCCGGAACAAGTGGCAAAATGCTGGTAACACCACTGAACAAGAAATGTACTGCTCGCCCCCTAGGAGTTCAGTCACATTTCTGCAGAGGAAAGTACAAGATGTAATTATGTCAGTAAATTGTTTTAATTATACAGTGGCACACACAATAAGTCAGATCACACAGAGACAATTTTCAAAGGGGTACGAAACACACTAGGGCTGTCACTTTTGAGAAAAATCTAATTCGAACGAATATCAAATATTAAGCAATGTATTTGAATATCTACGGGGAAAAAAATGCACAAATACATTAATAGTCTGGCTGTCATAATAAGGACTCTCCGGCCATAGCCTGTCTAAAAAACACGTTTGACTTAATGTTTGAAACAGCAGACTATCAACTTAATCTATATGAAGTGCCACTATGGGTTACACTTTATTTCGATAGTCACTTTAGACATTCTACTAACTATAAGTAACTTTTCAACTACATGTCAACTAAGTGTCATTAGAGTATTAGTAGGCTGTAGTAGACTGTCAGTAGACTGTTAGGTTAGAGTTAGGTGTTAGGGTTCAGGTTAGGAGAACAAGTTGACTTCTTGTTGCTAAGTTACTTACAGTCAGTTGAATGTCTGTTGGGGGACCAATAAAATAAAGTGTTAGCAGATATTAAGCTGACAGTCTATTAATACTCTAATAATAGTTAGTTGACATGTAGTGGCAAAGCTACTTATAGTTAGTTGAATGTCTAAAGTGGACTATCGAAATAAAGTGTTACCCCACTATGCATAGACAATCACAAAATTAAGCTAAGGTTACATGGAAAAAACAGAATAGGAACATCAAATAACGTGACAACTTACACAGCTAATTCATTTCTTAATGTTGTTTGTTAGAAACACCAGTCTATCAACTTGATCTGGATCAAGTGCGGCTCTTTATATTGATGATGTTCTCCGCGGTGGAGAACACCCAGACAGCAAACTGACATTGAATCAACGTGGAAACGACGTCTCTCATGACATTGAAACAACGTTGATTTGCTCATCGAAATAACGTTGAACCAACGTCAGACGCGGCATTCTTCAAAGCTAAATGAAATCGAAAATTGGTTTGCTTTCATAACGTTGAAACGACGCGTTGATTTCAAGTTGATTTTCCGTTAGTTTTGAAAGAATGACGCGTCTGACGTTGGTTCAACGTTAATTCGATGAGCAAAACAATGTCAGATCAACGTTGTTTCGATGTCATATTTCCACGTTGATTCAATGTCAGTTTGCTATCTGGGCACGCACTCTGAGTGCACAGACGTGCCTGGCACACACATATTTTAGAGCCTGCTACTGAATGAGATGGTAAACAATAAAATAAATCAAACGGTCTAATCATAGATTGCAAAAAGAAAAAAAAACATGGCACTTTAAAAAAGGGATAGTTTATTTAGCCTATAGTTCGTTTACGGACATTTCACATCATGTTCGAATGCATATTCGAATATCGAATAAAAAACTGACAGCCCTAAAACACACACACATATGCACACACACACACGCACACACACACACACACACACACACACATATATGCACGCGCACACACGCTTGACAAACACAGGAAGAGAGGAAACACAGATATAGAGAGACAAACAATAGAGAGAAATAAACTAACCTGCAAGGTTCAAGTAGTTCTTCAACCTTTTCCAGTTTAGCAAGCTCCTGTGATGTCAACATGGCAATTTTGCTGTTCTGCTGAGACGGAGTAGTGGACAGTGGCAATCTGTTTCGCAGGATCCGCCTGACCATCTCTAAGGTAGAATTCCACCTGGTTGGGACGTCCTGTACAAGCGGTTCTTGCTTCTGTCCAAGTGCAACTTGCTGTTCTCCTAATTCCTGAGCATTTGATGGACTGTGCTTAAAGTGCCCCACAATTTTGCGACATTTGGCCAAAATACCATCTAATCCACAGTCGTGAAGAGAAACAGTTACAGTTCTTTGAACGCAGTGGGCTGTACAGGGCAGGTGTTCAAATGGTAGTAGTCTCGCAGCTGCTGTCATGGTCCGAGCACTGTCAGTCCCAAGTGTTGTTAACTTATTCTCCACATTCCAATATTTGGCAACTTCCAAAAAATGATCAGCGCATGCCTCCGCAAAGTGGCGCTCGGTGGTTTGACTCACAGTAAGGGCAAATGAACGGAAACTCCACTCCTCATCTATAAAGAGTGTTTGTAGTTGTCTACAAACTAAGTAGTTGTCATTGCTCACAGACGTCCAGTGATCTCCTGTGAGCGCGACGTTCGTTGCGTTCTCAAGCATGTCCATCCTCCGTGCCCTCTCGCTGTCATACAAATGGTGTATTCTCGAAACAATCGTTCTTCTAGAAGGTAGATTGTAAGAAGTGTCTCCCGATGCAATTTGAATTACTTCTCGTAGTCCCTCGTCATCTACCGTGTTAACTGGGCGGCAGTTTCTAGCTATCCATCTAGCAATAGAATCGGTTAAAGATTCCGTTACAGATTTGTTCATCGGTCCGCCACGAGGCCTACAGTAATCCAGTATGGTCGATTGGCGAGACCCTCCTGTAGCCTCGCCAGTTGCGGCAAGAACACCTGGGTGTTTTCCGTTTAAATGGTATAGTAAAGACGAATTGCTCCGGTGGTATTTAAATTCGGCTTTGCAAATTGTACATACCACCACTTTTCTGTCTGTGCCATCAGGACATTTTTTAAATGTAAACTTTCCATCTAAAACTCCACCGTTATCGCTCTCCATCATCGTGCAGTGTGATTTCGCTCAGTTAGCACACTCCTCTGTCACAACAGGAAGTTGTTAAAACGGACGCGATTGGCTTGCGTCAATTGCGTTAATTTATTTTAATGCGTTAAACATGTAAAATTAATCGCAGAGATTATATATATATAAAGTTTAAAAATTCAAGTCCCTTTAATTCCGTTCCTAACATGAAGGCAATTAAACATGTATCAAAATTAATTGTAATATAATTTCTACAAAGACTAGAAGTAGCACTTTAATTATAAATATGTGCTCAGTTAAGCTTTTAAGAAATTGTAACGGGGAGGCATTGTCTTGAGAATCCATATGCAGCTTTATTAGAACAGAATTCACGTCAAACAGGCAAGGGTCAATCACAGGCTTCAATAACAGTGTAGATAAGGCAGAATCAAAGTCAGAGTTCAGGCTGAGGATCAGGGCTGGCGGCAAACACACAGGGTAATCGAACAACAAGGCAGATGCAATCAGAACAGGCAGGCAGCAAAGATTCAAGGTCCAATAAACAGTCCAGGTCATACACGGGAAATCACACACGGAATAAACGCTCAGAAATGTATGCATGGCAAGACAAGACTTCGCAATGATGAGGCTGAGAGAACAGTTTAAATAGAGAGAGTGAATGGGAAACACCTGTGAGACAAATCAGCCACAGGTACGGGGATTATGGGATTTGCAGTCCAAGGGAATTAGTACTCCGGAGATGCTGACCTCTGGTGGTGAGTGGAGGGCGCCACAGAGGCTGTATTCGTGACAGAGCCCCTCCCCTGTGAGCGGCTCCTGACGCGAGGAGGCAAACGACGCCGGGGTCTTCCTCGAGATCTTGGGGCAGGTTTGTCCGGGTGATCTCTGTGGAAATCACTAGTGAGTGAAGGGTCTAGAACGTCATTAGCGTTGATCCAGGATCTCTCCTCTGGACCGTATCCTTCCCAGTCCACGAGGTACTGAAGGAGTCTGCCCCGACGACGAGAGTCCAGGATTTCATGGACCCGGTAAGCCTCCTGACCGTCGATGATGATGGGAGGAGCTCTCTGGTCACCAGCCTCGTCTAGGCCCTCCTCTCCACTCGGACCACCAGCGGGCTTGAGCAAGGAGACATGAAAGGTGGGTGAGATACGGTAATGGTCAGGTAAGGCTAATCTAAAAGAAACTGGAGTGATTTGTCTGATGATTCTGAAAGGACCCACGTACCTGGGACTGAGCTTCTTGCAAGGTAACCGGAGCCGTATGTTTCGGGTGGACAACCAAACCCATTGCCCTGGTTGGTAGTTGGGATTGGTACGCCGATGTCGATTGGCCTGTCCTCTGGTGCGATGCACTGCCCTTTGTAGATGGACATGAGCACTATTCTACGTCTCCTCACTGCGTTGTAACCATGAATTAATTGCGGGTAAGTCCGAGGATTCTCCAGACCATGGAAACAATGGGGGTTGGAAACCTAGGATGCACTGAAAGGGGGTGAGCCCTGTAGACGGCTTACAAAGTGAATTTTGAGCGTACTCAGCCCATAACAGATAGCGACTCCAGTCGAACTGATTCTTCTGGCAATATGAGCGAAGGAAGCGGGTGAGTTCCTGGTTTAATCTCTCTACTTGACCATTGGCTTCAGGATGATATCCAGAGGTTAGACTGACATTAATGTTCAGTAGCTGACAGAAAGCGGACCAGACTCGGGAGGTGAACTGTGGACCCCGATCAGAGACTATATCCTCCGGTAGACCGTAGAATCGAAACACATTGTTGCAGAGGACCTCAGCGGTTTCCAGGGCAGTGGGAAGCTTGGGAAGAGGTATCAGTCTGCAGGCTTTTGAGAAACGATCAATTACCGTGAGACTGGTAGTGTGACCCTGAGAGAGAGGAAGATCCGTCACGAAGTCGATGGCGATGTGTGACCATGGTCTTTGTGGGATGGGTAATGGATGAAGAAGCCCAGCAGGTAATTGATGTGGAGATTTAGAGGTATTGCAGATGGTGCAATTTTGAATGAACATGATGGTGTCCGCTCGTATAGAAGACCACCAGAACTTGTTGTTGAGGAGTTGTAAAGTAGCTGTTATACCTGGATGACCGGAACTTGGGTTAGTGTGTACCATTTGTATTACTCTCTGTCTTAGGGCCAGTGGAACGTACATAAGATTAGGTGGGGTTTCAGCCGGTGGAGGTTCGGTGACTTGGGCTTCCGCGATCTCAGTTAATATATCCCACTGCACAGGTGCGAGAATGATGGTGGATGGAATGATGGGTTCTTGATCTGGCGATAGGAGATCTGACTCATAAAGTCGAGAGAGTGCATCTGCCTTGGTATTTTGCGAGCCTGGACGATACGTAACTCTGAAATCAAATCTGGTGAAAAAGAGTGACCATCTGGCTTGTCGATGGTTGAGTCGTTTGGCTGATTTCAGATATTCGAGGTTACGATGATCAGTGAGTACAGTGAACGGATGTTTAGCCCCCTCCAGCCAGTGGCGCCACTCCTCGAATGCCGCCTTCATTGCGAGAAGTTCGCGATTGCCAACATCATAATTCTGCTCGGTAGGATTTAATTTACGGGAGAAGAACGCACAGGGAAACAGCTTGGGAGGTTCCCCCTGGCGTTGTGAAAGCACTGCCCCAATGCCCGTGCTAGAAGCGTCTACTTCAACTATGAATTCACGTTCAGGATCTGGGTGGTGTAGAATTGGAGCGGTTGTGAATCTCTCTTTTAGTTCACTGAATGCTGCTAAAGCTGCTGAGGACCAGGTTAGTCGTTGGGTTCCCTTCTTGATCATGGATGTCATGGGGGCAGCGATACTGCTGAAGTTACGGATGAACCGCCGATAGAAATTGGCAAAACCCAAGAAGCGTTGCAGTTCCTTGAGAGTAGTAGGTTGGGACCACTGAGCTACTGCCTGTACCTTCTTGTCGTCCATGGCGACCCCTCCCGAGCTAATCACATATCCGAGGAAGGAGATGGTCTCTTGGTGGAATTCGCACTTCTCTGCCTTGGCGTACAATTGATGTTGAATGAGACGTTTGAGAACCGCTCTGACGTGTTTAACGTGCTCCTCATAAGTCTCAGAGTAAATGAGGATGTCATCGATGTAAACAATTACCCATTGGTTCAACATGTCTCTGAACACGTCGTTAATGAAAGCTTGAAACACGGAAGGGCTATTGGACAATCCGAATGGCATAACGAGATATTCGTAGTGCCCTGTCGTGGTGGAGAAAGCAGTCTTCCATTCGTCCCCCTCACGAATACGGATGAGATTATAGGCACAACGAAGATCCAGCTTGGTGAAATATCTTGCTTGTCTGAGTTGTTCAAGAGCTGCCGGAACGAGAGGTAGAGGGTAACGAAACTTGGTGGTGATGGCATTGAGAGATCGGTAGTCAATACAGGGACGAAGACCTCCATCTTTCTTTTTGACGAAGAAGAAGCCAGCTGATGCGGGTGACGTGGAAGGACGAATGAAACCTTTGCTGAGTTCCTCCTGAATGTAGAATCTCATAGCCTCTGCTTCAGGTTGTGACAGCGGAAAGACTCTGCCCTTGGGAGGTTGTGATCCTGGGAGGAGATCTATGGCACAGTCACTGGCTCGGTGTGGTGGTAAGTGTGATGCTTTCATTTTGCTGAATGCCTCGGCTAGATCCTGATAGACACTGGGAAGTACCTCGGTTAAGGAAGTCTCGGTCCCCTTTTTGACAGGCAAGTTGTGAAGACAATTATGAAGACAGAAATCTGACCATTGAGTGATTTGTTTCTTAGTCCAGGAAATAGAAGGGTTGTGAAGCTCTAACCATGGAAGTCCGAGGATGATGGGATTTTGTGGTGATTGAAAAACAAACAGACGGATGGATTCAGTGTGGAGAACTCCAGTGCTCAACTGCAGATCTTCAGTGGTCAATTTGATGCGACCGGAGCCCAGAGGTCGGCCATCTAGCGCTGCGACTGCCAAATGAGAATCGTAAGGAACAAGGGGAATATTATTATTTCTCGCAAAAGACATGTCGATGAAGTTTCCTGCAGCCCCTGAGTCAATTAATGCCAACGTCTCAATGACCCTCCCATTTATCTCCAGATTAACAGCAATCTCAAAACTAGTAGTGGGTTTGGGAATTGAACTCACCACAGTGGAATTGCGGGATGGTCTGGTAGGACAAGTTGCTCTTAAATGTCCCGGTAATCCACAGTACAAACATAGGCTCTGTCGAATGCGTCTCTCTCTCTCTTCCTCACTGATACGTGTAACACCAATTTGCATGGATTCTACATCTGAGTTGACTGTTGCAAATGTCATGGGGGAAGTGTGCAGACGGTTAGTGCGACGAGATCGAAGGAGATTGTCGATCTTGATGGACAAATCGATGTACTTCTCCAGTGACAGTCCCTCGTCACGACAGGCAAGTTCCGACTGCAACTCCATAGATAAGCCTTTACGGTAGTGGAGCTTGAGAGGATCGTCGGGCCATCCCGTCTGAGCTGCGAGAGTACGAAAAGATAACGCATAATCCGCTGCCGAACCCCTTCCTTGCCGGAGAGATAATAATTGCTCACCCGCCTCCTTTCCTCCAACGGAGTGCTCAAACACCTCTTTGAAGCGTTGAATAAAATCCCTGAACGAAGGAAAGGTTGGTCTATCCTCATTCCATACGGCGGTAGCCCACTCCAACGCTCTCCCCGTGAGAAGTGAACACACAAATGCGATGCGGTTCTCATCTGAAGGATATAGCATGGGTTGTTGATTGACAAACATAGAACATTGAAGTAAGAATCCCTTACATTTATCTGGAGATCCATCAAATTTCTCCGGGAAGGCGAGCCGAGGACTGGCAATGTTAGGAATAGCCTGTGCCTGTGCCGGTACCGGTGGTAGAGTCGGGGTGGCGCCGGTATGCCGGGTGCGGAAGGCTGAAGTGCTTGTAAAGCTTTTACCAGCTCTTCAGTAATCGAAGTCAATCGACTGAGCTGTTGCTGGTGGGTGGCCAGGACCGATGCTTGCGCAGTAACCTCCGTGGTAAAATGGTAGAATGCTGCTGGATCGACATCTGGCGAAGTCTTCTGTAACGGGGAGGCATTGTCTTGAGAATCCATATGCAGCTTTATTAGAACAGAATTCACGTCAAACAGGCAAGGGTCAATCACAGGCTTCAATAACAGTGTAGATAAGGCAGAATCAAAGTCAGAGTTCAGGCTGAGGATCAGGGCTGGCGGCAAACACACAGGGTAATCGAACAACAAGGCAGATGCAATCAGAACAGGCAGGCAGCAAAGATTCAAGGTCCAATAAACAGTCCAGGTCATACACGGGAAATCACACACGGAATAAACGCTCAGAAATGTATGCATGGCAAGACAAGACTTCGCAATGATGAGGCTGAGAGAACAGTTTAAATAGAGAGAGTGAATGGGAAACACCTGTGAGACAAATCAGCCACAGGTACGGGGATTATGGGATTTGCAGTCCAAGGGAATTAGTACTCCGGAGATGCTGACCTCTGGTGGTGAGTGGAGGGCGCCACAGAGGCTGTATTCGTGACAGAAATAAACCAAAAACTACCACACTTTTTGTAATACTACCAACACTTAACTCAATGCATATCTATTTCACACTTTATATTATGTGTTTTAGGTTTAACTTTTTTAAATTAATTTGTTATAATTATGAAAAGCACTAAAATTTGACTAACAAGTAATGCACTTCTATACTTCTGCATTAATTAATCAAATAGTCTTTTCCACAAAACAAGTGAATACCAGTACTTGCACACATCAACATAAAAGATCAGGTGTACAAACTAGAAAAACAAAATACATTTGTTAAAGCTTGACTCTTACATTTGTTTAGCCAAAATTAATAAAAAACTTGTTGTTATGTTTATATTAACAGAGTTGTTTCTTTTTTTTTGTGGCCGTTAGTTAATATTTCCAGTTGCATTCATTTGGACTAATCAGAGCCAATCTTTTCAAAACAAGCTTGCCGGCAATTGTCCAATCACACACAGCCATTTGAACTTACATGTTGGGCGGGGCGCGGACAACGGATACTGACTGTCTGTGGTATTCCATTTTAGCTTCAGATATTTCAACAGAAATCATGTATTTTCCAAATTTTGCTTTGTTATTTCACTGACTCTGACCTAGTGAATGTGGATAGCACGATCTAATATTAAGAGAACACACAAGCAGATTACCAGGTCGTCAGCTCCCGCGAACAATTTAGGGCCAATCCCAATTCTACCCCTTACCCCTTCACTTTCCCCTTCCCCTCCGTTTTGTGCGTCCACGTGAAGGGGTAGGGCTGTCCCAATTCTCTTTTGGTTGGAGGGGGAGGGCTAGGGTGAAGGGCCAGATAGCCCTTCAAACGAAGATTTTTCGGGAGCACACTTCAAACGAAGGGGTATGAGAAGTGTCACTGCTAACCCAGGCTGGCTGCCCAAGCGACAAAGGAGACCCATAAATTTAAGTATTTGTGGCTTTAATAAGTATTATAACGACAAATAATGATTTGCTTTATGTTACATTCAATATTGTGTTCATGTTTACGGTCAGTTTCTTCACAGAAACGTTTGTAAAAAAATCGCTAAAATTACTGTAGTTTGCTAACGATAGTCCCGCAACATATTTTCATCGTCTCCGTTGTTTCCTGCGAACTTCACAAGATGCAAGAAAATAGCTGTAACCCACGCGACTGAGATAACTGCAGCTGTCGACGGGATCTTGGAAGTTGTGATAAACATCGGCGCATCTCCTGTGACGTAGGCGCTTGCGACGACTTATAATGACGTTTAACGGAGGCGTAGTGGTGTCCCATTTCTTAGGGGAATATTTTCACCCCTACGCATTGCCACTCTGTTTAAGGGGAAGGCGAAGGGGTAGGGCTAGGGGAAAGGGAAGGGGTAATGGGGTAGAATTGGGATTGGCCCTTAGCAGTGAAGAGGACAACGCAGAGGTGCGCCGCCACGACATGGACAGAGCAAGATACTGCCAGAAAAGATCTTACTTCTTGGTGGTAAGTTTATTAGTTTAAGTGATTAGTATAATTGACTTTATTCTCACTTTGGGTTTAGAAAATATTTTCAGAAGTTGATGACGATGTTCTGTGGATTACTGGCGTTTCTGTTGATTTGACACTAAAGCGAGTTAATTGACGTCTATCAACTTAATTGTTATAGATCTAGACAGTGACATAATACAACTATAAAAACATTGCACTCTGTGTTTTCAGAAAAAAAAAAGGTTATTAATGGTGATTACACGACAGGCTTGATTGTCCCTAAGTAACTTCTTGTGTTTTAAATATTATAATATATTTTAAGCTCTAATAAAACTTTCACATGTGATATTTAATTCATAGTAAAATCTAATTAATTATTAGTAGGCTGTCAGTTTTCATGTCAATTCGATAAATAAATTAAGTTGTAATCACCGACTATAAGCTTTCACAAAACCAATTATTAAATATCTTGCACTGAGAAATTAAAACGATGTTAAATAATGAAATGAGAGTTTTTATATTTAATATTTAGCCTAACCAAGGAATTTGCACATTGCAAAGACATTTTTTTTTATTAAACCTAACCGTGAGTAGATGAGGTCAAGTCGAGTAAGTAGTAGTTGATCCTCTTGATTTGTAACTTTTTGTTGGTGAAAAACAACAAAAACAGTCAATAGTGTGTCATGTAGCAGCTAAGTAGCTAAGTGACCTATTATATATTAACACGTATTTGAAAAATTGCGTCCCCCGCATGAATATGTATTTTGCCTGATTATGCATTGAATTATGCAATCGCATAATCGTGTTTTTCTCGAGGGACTGATTTATATGATTTTATGTGTGGTATTCAGCTTTTTTACATTTAATCAAGGCGTTATCAGCTGTCACCAACTTGTAACTTTCAATAGAATGTCTTTATTAATAATGAATAATTACTTTAATAATAGCGTGGAAGTTACAGTAATGGTTCATTAAATATGTTTCACCATTTAAACAAAATACAAATTATATATAAAGAACACAAACTAGTGTTTGTTCTGCCCTAACTTTGTATAACATGCAACTTTATTTTTTCTTGTAGAGCTTCCAGGGATATTAGCATCTCTCAATGAGGCCCTGGAGTCCTTGAAACGAGGCTCATTCAGCTCAAGCCCAGGTTCATCTGAGCTGGGTCTTCCTGAAACCTCAGAAATGGTTAGAAAATTCTTTATGATAAAGAAAAATCATATTTGTTATAATAATTATATCTGACTTTTTGTGCATTAATACTTCAGTAAGTGTTCTCAATTAAGTAACAAAGTGACAGCTTTTTATTAGAATTATAAATGAACAAGTTTATACTAATGCTTTTTTTTTTTTATTCTTGCTAGATTTCCCTCGGTGGTTCTGATGTCCCCAAAAGAGTCTATGACAGACTGAACAAGTCACGAACTTCTCTTTTTACGCAAGATTTGGACACTTTACTTTTTGCTATTGTATTTCACTTTGTTTGACTTAAAGGATTAGTTCACTTAAAAAAAAAAAAAAAAAACTTTTGCTGATAACTTACTCACTCCCATGCCAAGATATCCATGTCATTCTTTCTTCAGTTGAAAAGAAATTAAGGTTTTTGATGAAAACATTCCAGGATTTTCTCCATATAATGGACTTCATTGGGAACCAAATGGTTCAAAGTCCAAAAGACAGTTTCTGTGCAAACTGTTCAAAGGGCTTTAAACGATTCCAGACGATGAATAAGGGTCTTATCAAGCGAAGACGATCGGTCATTTAAAAAAAACAAAACAACGTTTAAGTTTTATAAGCTCAAATGCTCGCCTTGCTCTGTTCTGTTATGCATGTTCATGACTCTCCTATTCGAACTCGTTCATCAAAATTAACTAATCTTTTTCCGAGTCATTAGGTTCATGCAACGAACGAAATTAATGAATTGACTCGAAAAAAGATTTGTCAGGGCTGCCAACTCTCAAACATTCCGCACAAGACTCTCGCAATTGAGCCAATTCTCATGCTTTCACGACAAATTGACTGTTAGCCATTGGACCTTGAACCGTTTGGTTCCCAGTGAAGTCCATTATATGGATAAAAATCCTGGAATGTTTTCATCAAAAACCTTAATTTCTTTTCGACTGAAGAAAGAAAGACATGGACATCTTGGAAGACATGGGGGTGAGTAAATTATCAGCAAAAGTTTTTTTTTTAAAGTGAACTACTGCTTTCAGTTAGTTTATTTATTTATTGTTCTGTTTAATACCTCTGCAAATCAATGCATTTTATGTTAATGTATTTTGTTTAGTTTTCATAATGCTTTACTGATGTAGTGCATTAAAGTTTTGTAGAAATATTTTTTTACTGGGTTTTGTTGAATTAAAATGTTTAACTGTATTTTTAATACATTAAAATATATTTTTAATATGTTAATAGTGGGTCCTATAGTGTTCTACTAATACATTATTAATAAGCTGAAATTATATTTAAAATATACTCAGAACGCATTAATGTGAAGCTAAAAATATACTCATGCTGTATTTCTAAAGTCGATTTAAAGTGTATTAAAATAAACTTTAAAGAAGTGCTATTACATTACATTAAATGTACTTAAAATGGGCCCATTTTAGCACAATTTAGTATAATAAAATATATTACTATTACCTTAAAATTGAACTTAAATACATATTAAAGTACACTTAATATACTTGAAGTTGTTTCAATTTAGCACATTTAATACATATTTAATACAGTACACTTAAAATACATTAAGTATATCAAAATAAGTACAATTTAAATATATTTCCTTTTCACCTGGGAGAACATAAGTGAAGAACAGTGAGTTTCCTGAAGTCTGCCATGGTGTCATTTCCTGTGACTAAATTGTAGCTGTCCTTTAGGTAGGTATGTATATCTTGTTTGTTGAAAGACGAAAGGACACTCTGGATGAGTGCCCAACTATAGTCGGTTTCAACGCGATGTATGTTGTAGATAGTGAGTTTACTTAACTTTGTTACCATCTGGTGCAACCAGAAAGTAATGTTTGGGATTGTGTGATCATTTGTTACCATTTCAGACACAGGAAGAGGAGGCTTGTCTTTTCCATGTCCTGGTAGGTTGATGCTGTAGTACAGCACTCTCTTTGCCTGACTTGGACTCGACTCACAACCCCTCCAGTAGCATCCAAATACAGGGTAACAGGATTTTCTTTTTCTGAGATATTGTACAAGGATGTCCAGTCCTGTCTCAGTGAGAAGATGTACTCCAAATGGATCCACTTGCAGATGTTGGACATACCCTGGCCAAAATCTGTATGACAGATCTGTGTCTTTGATTATTTTCTGTCAACATCAGCTCCAGGATCACATCATCATGCACTCTGCAGCTTTTTTTAATTTCACTAGAAATTACTTTGAGTATGTTTTTATTTCAACTTCGAGTGATGTTTCCAGCCATCAACTCAGGAACTGGTGTTTCCCTGTGATTTTTGCAGTACAGATTGCTTACTCCTTGTACCACTTCTTTGGCAATCTTGCCTCTCTTCTGGTAGCTAGCTGGCCGGGACCTTATCTCTGGTTTCAAATGTGTTACCTTACCAATTATCGTAACCTGAATTGGAATTTGTTTGTCCCAATGGTTTGTGTGTAATACGGAAAATATAAGGAACATGATGCCTTAACTGTCATAAATGGGCACCGATACTTACGACTGTGAGTGACCTTGAAGTGCTGGTATTTAAAATCAAGTGTGCAGCAGGGATTTGTTTTCTGAAATTTTTCATAAATGACATGTGTCCATGATTTTTGCAATTTTCTGCTACCCGGCAAAGGCCTTATCTTTCTCCATTTATGTGTGGATATGTACATTGTAAAGGACTTGGGTCCTAGCCTTGTGTTTCTATATGGCTTCTTTTGATGTTGTGGTTGGTCTGCAGATGCTGCTTCTATATCTTGCTCTCAATGGCCGTTTCCATCGTTGTCTCTATCATTGTCTCCATCGTTGTCTGTTACAGCAACAGGTGACAGATGGGCTGCAGATGTTTCATCACGCTCTCCATCGCGCTCCACATCGCTGTCTTAATCATCTACTACAGCAACAAGTGACAGATGGGCCGCAGATGTTGCATCACGCTCTCCATCGCTGTCTTCATCACTGTCTGCTAAAGCATTAGGTGACAGATGGGCCGCAGATGTTGCATCACGCTCTCCATCGCGCTCTCCATTGCTGTCTGTTACAACAACAGGTGACAGATGGGCTGCAGACGTTGCATCACGCTCTCCATCGCGCTCTCCATTGCTCTCTCCATCACTGTCTTCATCATCTGGTACAGCAACCAGTTGACAGATGGGCCGCAGATGTTGCATCACGCTCTCCATTGCTGTCTTCATCATCTACTACAGCAAAGGGTGACAGATGGGCCGCAGATGTTGCATCACGCTCTCCATCGCTGTCTCCATCACTGTCTGCTACAGCATTAGGTGACAGATGGGCCGCAGATGTTGCATCACGCTCTCCATCACTGTCTCCATCACTGTCTGCTACAACAACAGGTGACAGATGGGCTGCAGATGTTGCACCACGCTCTCCATCGCTGTCTTTATCGTCACATTTTTTTTGTTTTTATGAAATGTGATCTGACTCCTCTTCTATTTTCAGTCCACACAACATAAAGCCATTTACGGTATTGTGCATTATTAATTCCGAACACAGATATAGACAGTTCTGGCCATACCTCTGAACTCCATTTCATTTTCTTCTTCGTTATGTTTACATCTTGGAACTTTTTTATCAGTTGAGCAAATCTTCCACATCGACTCCATAAATCACATTTCCTAATCTTTTGACCTCTCTTCACTCTACCCATGTCAACATGAAACGCATTCTAACGCAATGTGTTTGTAATAACATTGAAGCTCCAATCACCTACTGTTCACGATTGATTTCAAAACTTAAATGACAGTCTCAAATTTCAGCACTTGCAGAATGAGTGACAGTGTCATGTCATGATAGCCTCCAATGTAAGATAACTATTTTTTTTAACGATTTCAATATGCATAAAACAATTATTATTAAAATGTGTATGCTACATAATTGTATTTGCAACATGACATCATGACTTTTGCGTAAACATATACGCCACTTTCGAGTCAGGTGGCGTGTTATCTCTACGCATTTTGAGCTATCCGCGTTTATCCGCGTGTATGCGTATATGTCTACGCCATTAACGTCTGCGTCATTCCGCTTGTCTGTACACGCAGTCAAATCTCCAGTCATAAATGCCATTAACCCCAGTGATGGTTAAGTTTAGGGATGGGGTTGAGGTAAGTCATATCTTTTTTTTACCTAGGATGGTAAGGGAACAGTCATAAATGCCATTAATCCCAGTGACGGTTAGGTTTAGGGACGGGGTTGAGGTAAGTCATATATTTATATAACGTTAAGTCAACGGCATTCATAAACACGCTGAAAGGCGATTATGCGTCTTCATAGCACGCCAAAAATGGAAATAAGAATGGGCGTGTCATACACACGCTACTTCATGAGATCAGTCTGGTATTTGAAACATATTTATTTAAAAACATAAATATTTAAAAGAAATGCTGTAAGATATGTTTGGTGCAATTCCAAACAAAGTCAGTTGGTGTCACCAACACAATTATTAAAGTCTGTTTGTGTGCGTGTGTGTGACACAGGTATTCCCTAAGTTAGGGAGTCCATCTAAACAAGTATAGTAAGATAATTAAAGGGGGGTTGATTGCGATTTCACTTTTTTTTCCTTTTAAATACTGTGTATTGTTGCTGTTGGTGCATGAACAGTATCTGCAAAGCTGCAGCACTGAAAGTTCAGTGTGAGCAGAGATATCGTCTTTTAAAAATCAGGAAGTTTTTCAATGCCTAAAAAAACGACTCGATTGGGACTACAGCTGGGTTTTAGACATCACGAAACCATTTATTTACATCAACCCCTCCCTCTGGAAAATGCAAAAAAGGGCATGGCCATATTTCTGCGGCTCGTCGAGTGTGTTGTGTTCACGCAGCTATCAGGTCTTCTGTGCTCGGGCTTCCCACAGACGCTGTACTTCGTCAACAATGGATACAATTTATGTTTGATTATGTTCCTGAAAATGACGATCGTAATCTAGCTCTCTGTGCTGCGCATTTACGGAAGACAGCTTCCAGAATCTCCACGAATTCAATGCCGGATTCAACAAAAAACTTTTACTAAAACATGAAGCAGTTCCAACTTTAAAACCAGAGGCAGCCGTTGTTGGGCCACAACCTGTAAAAGCAAAACAGACTTCCAGAAGGGATGCGACATATAGCAAGGATTCCATGACAAACACTGAAACAGACAGGGTGTATACAGATGCTGGTCATATAATTAGAATATCATCAAAAAATAGTAGTTTTTCAGTAATTCATTTAAAAAAATGAAACTTGAATATTATATAGTCTCATTACATGCAAAGTGAGATATCTCAAGCCTTTATTTGTTATAATTCTGATGATTATGGCTTACAGATTGTGAAAACCAAAAAATCAAAATCTCAGATAGTTAGAATATTACATGAAATCGCACAGTAATTACACAGTAATCCCATGGTCATTGAACCAGGTTTTGGTTATTTTGGCAGAGTAGGCAGGTGCAAATCCTTCTGGAAAATGAAGCAAAAGGATGCATGTGCTCTGAAAATGTCCTGGTAGACGGCTGCGTTGACTCTGGATTTAATAAAGTACAGTGGACCATAGTCCTCTGTTCTGAAGAGAGCCAATTTTGCATCAAATCTGGAAACAAAGGTCACAGAGTCTGGAGGAAGACAAGCAATACCAATTTCTGCCAGTAGTGGTAAAAATAGAGCAGTTGGCGTAAAAATAGAGGTTGTGAAAGTTGTCCCCTGTCCTCCTCTACTGAATGACACTTTGATGTCTCTGTCTCACCACTGGACAAAGCTATTACAAAAAGAATGTTAATTTTGGACATACAATACCCATTTCCACCAGAATGGGTAAAAATAGAGCAGTAGAGTAAAATTAGAGGTTGTGAAAGTTGTCCCCTGTCCTCATCTACTGAATGACACTTGTTTGATATATATGTCTCACCGCTGGACAAAGCTATTACAAAAAGATTGTTAATTTTGGTCAAGTAATACTGATTTCTGCCAGTAGTGGTAAAAATAGAGCAGCTGGGGTAAAATTAGAGGTTAGAAAGTTGTCCCCTGTCCTCCTCTACCTAATGACACTGGTTTGATGTCTCTGTCTCACTGCTGGACAAAGCTATTATAAAAAGAATGTCAATTTTTTACATGCAATACCCATTTCCACCAATAGGGGTTATTAAAGGTTGTGAAAGTTGTCCCCTGTCTTCCTCTACTGAATGACACTTGCTGCGTCCCAATTCGGTTACTTATACTACGTCCTAAAAGTATGTACTCTTTTTGTGAGGAAAAAGTACAAACTTTTGAGTGTGTAGCAAAAGAGTAGGCAAGCTTTGGGACATACTATCACGCCATCTTTAACGGACAGCTCTGTCGCGTGCTGCGTTGCATCCTGTCACCGTAAACTGCCCTGTCAATCATCTTGTCACAGTTAAAATCCTCCATTCTATCTAATTTTATTTCCTACCGTTTCGGAGAGGGCGTTCATCTGCCAGTTGTGGGTCTTTCATGCTCTCCTCGTGTGTTTGCAATTTGAATATAATGATGCATTTAAAACGTAATGGCTAAACGTGTCTTTACAAAAGTTCACAATGCTGCTGCAAATGCAATGTGTACAACATTGAATAAATTCATTTTCGTCAGGTTAGATACTGATAATTAATCACTCAAAGCTCTTTATCTAAACCTCTCTACACAACCGTGGGGACTCGCGCGTCCTCCGTTTCGACTAGGTGTCTGTAGTTTTTTTAACACTTTTTACTCGTGTTTGTAGTTCTAACCGAATCCTCGTCCAACGCGCAATGATTTGTGGGCAATATCAGCCGTTAGAGTGTGCATCGATCTACACTTCGGATTCTGGCCGGAAAAAGTAGACCATCCGGGTATCTTTGAAACACTCATTTCAACATACTACGATTTGGGACGTACTAATTCTATTTTCGAATACTATTTAGGACGGATAGTATGCGAATTGGGACGCAGGGACTATCTATATATGACCGGTTGAGAGTTTCTGAGTTGTTTTGATGGGAAGACACACCCATCGGCATTGAGCCACGGCACGATATTGAATACACCTGTGTGGCTCAATTAGGGAGGTTTGTTGGGTCCCGGTGGCTTTATAAAAAGTTTGTCTAAAGGCACCATTGGCATTCTTCTCCGTACTGAGTGTAACAAAAGTCTAAATGGTGATATTTCTTGTAGCTATTCCCTGGTGAGTCATTTGACTTATTGCTCTTCTCCAGTTATAGATCACTGTCTAAATATGTGTTATTAGGGATGTGTGCGTGCAGTGGCGAGCGCAGGTTGCATAAAGCTTACTGTACCCTAATCGATCTTTCACTTTGAGGTAAGACAAACTATTGGGGTCTTTCTTAATTTTTGAAGGGGGAACTCTTTAGAAATTGATACACTATTTTGTGCTTTTACTGTATCATTTCAGGTGTGGTCCAGAGCGCTAGCTGCTGTTTTCTTTAGGGGTTCTATACTCGTGGTGTCGCTGCTTGTGCTGTTTATACGGCTGGCTGTAGTGATTGGACGTTCGCAGTTTCGAACCGCTGTAGTGGCCGAGCCCTTTCACAATCTCTGCCCTGACTGGTCTGTATGAAGGTTGCTGAATTATTGGGCATGCGTGTTTTATTAAAGTGAACTAAACCAACGAGAAGTTTGGTCTGTAACGCAGCCGGAACAATTTTAAATATTAATTGTGTTGTAATTTGTTCTTTTTTTCCTTTCTTTGATCTGTAACACTGTATTTGCCAGGTATGTCCTCATGTGAACGATTTGACCTGTGATGTGAGGCTTAGCTGAAGAGGAGAGTGTATTTGCTTTTTTTTTGTTTGGTTTCTTTTGAATTGTTTATCACTTGCTTTGAAATTGTTCACTGATTGTTGTGTGGTTTGTCTCTTCAGCTACTGCGGATGAATTACGGTCTCTTATTTGCTGTGGGTATTTAATTGGTAATTGTGTACGAGACCTATTTTTAGATGTTTTAACATTAATGTCCCTTGTACAAAATAAACTTCGTATATTTTTGAAGTCATGTCTCTGTCTTTGACGCCATCTGAACCAGCAGGGTCCTTCTTATTTTTGTAATTCCTTTGGGGTTTTTTTTTTTTTTTTTACTTTCCTGGGTGGAGAAGTAACCTAGGTGGCGTAGTCGGTTTTGTAGTACATTTAGCCAAGGGTTACATATAGGCTACTTCATTATACTGCAAATCTACAGTTGTACTGCAGTTTTACTTCACTATTCTGAAGTTGTAATTTTTGTACTGCTGTTTTACTGCAGTTGCACTTCAATGTACTGTAGTCACATTGTATCTATAGCCTACTGCAGTTATACTTCATTAATACTGCAAATCTACAGTTGTACTGCAGTTACATTGTATCTATACTGCAGATATACTTCGTTAATACTGCAAATCTACATTTGTACTGCAGTCACATTGTATCTATACTGCAGTTATACTTCATTAATACTGCAAATCTACAGTTGTTGTCACAGGGGTGTGGTGCAGGAGTGCAGGCAGAAGGAACAGGAGGAGTCCAGATGAACACGAAGATACAGATTTAATTACAAATACAGGCAAGAAGACAGGTAAACTGGTGCAATACAAGGTAACATTCAACAATCGACAAAGACTGAAGGAAACTGAGGGAACTAAATACACAGGGGAATCAAACATAATGATGTGCAAAACAGGTGAAAATGATGAACAGACGAGGAACAGGTGGCTGATGAGGGAGTGAGTTTGGGAGTAGAGACAAGAGGATCCTGGGAAGTGTAGTGCAGATGACGAGACAGACTGGTGCAGACGACAGACTGTGACATAACTCCCCCCTCCCGGTAGGCGTGACCTCACGGCGTAACATCAATGGGGAGGGGGGGTGGGCGCCCTGGAGGCTGTGGAGGGCGTAGTCTGGATGAGGAAGCCCCCCAGGGCGGAGCAGGATGAGGGGACCCTTCAGGCGGCCACGGCGGTGAGGACCCTTCGGGCGGCCGTGGCTGGGACACTGGGCCCCCCCAAAAAAAATATTTGGGCTGAGACCCCGGATTAGAGGCAGACGGGGAGTGGACGGTCTCGGGCTGGACGGTCTCGGGTTGGACAGTCACTGGCGCTGGCTGGACGGTCACAGGCGCTGGCTGGACGGTCACTGGCGCTGGCTGGACGGGGCTGGTCGGAACCAGCGGTGAGGAGAGCTCAGGTTCGGGAGGGCTGGACGGGACCAGCAATGAGGGAAGTTCGGGCTTGGCAGGGCTGGACGGGACCAGCGATGAGGAGAGATCCGACTCAGGAGGGCTGGATGGAACCAGCAGGGGAGAGAGTTCAGGCTCGGGAGGGCTGGACGGAACCAGCGGAGAGGGGGGATCTGACTCAGGAGGGCTGGACGGAACCAGCGTGGTGAAAAGTTCGAGTTCGGTGGGGCTGGGCGGAACCAGCGATGAGGGGAGATCTGACTCGGGAGGGCTGGACGGAACCAGCGGGGCGAAAAGTTCAGACTCGAGAGTGCTGGACGGAACCAGCGGAGAGGAGAGTTCATGCTCGGGTGGGCTGGACGGAACCAGCGGTGAGGGGAGTTCAGGCTCTGGAGGGCTGGACGGAACCAGCGGTGAGGGGAGTTCAGAGTCGGGAAGGCTGGACGGAACCAGCGATGAGGGGAGTTCAGGCTCTGGAGGGCTGGACGGAACCAGCGGTGAGGAGAGTTCAGGCTCAGGAGTGCTGGACGGAACCAGCGGTGAGGGGAGATCAGGCTCGGGAGGACTGGACGGAACCAGTGGTGAAGTGGGTTCTGACTGATGGGCGATGAGGGCTGGTGCGGTGATGATGGGGGGTGTGTGTGGTTGAGTGGTGCTGTCATCTGCAGCCTCACCTACAGTGAAGGCTGACCCACTCAACCACAACACATGGTCCAGGTATCCAGCGAAGGTTCCTGGAAACGCTGCTGCTGGGGCTTGCTGGTACAGATGATCGTCCAAACCCAGCCAAAAGACTGACTTTAGGACGTCATCCGACCAACTTACCCCAGCAGAGAGCTCCAGGAACCTACCGACATACTCCTCAGATGAGCGTCCGTCTTGGAATAGGTTGAGGGTGGTGAGAGCTGGGGTTAGGAGAAGTCCCATGCTGTCAAGGTTGTGGTCGGTCGATCTGTCACGGGGTGTGGTGCAGGAGTGCAGGCAGAAGGAACAGGAGGAGTCCAGATGAACACGAAGATACAGATTTAATTACAAATACAGGCAAGAAGACAGGTAAACTGGTGCAATACAAGGTAACATTCAACAATCGACAAGGACTGAACTGAGGGAACTAAATACACAGGGGAATCAAACATAATGATGTGCAAAACAGGTGAAAATGATGAACAGACGAGGAACAGGTGGCTGATGAGGGAGTGAGTTCGGGAGTAGAGACAAGAGGATCCTGGGAAGTGTAGTGCAGATGACGAGACAGACTGGTGCAGACGACAGACTGTGATAGTTGTACTGCAGTTACTTTGTATCTATACTGCAGTTATACTTTAGTTGTTAATACTGCAAATCTACAGTTGTACTGCAGTTTTACTTCACTATTCTGAAGTTAATTTTTGTACTGCTGTTTTACTGCAGTTGCACTTCAATGTACTGTAGTCACATTGTATCTATAGCCTACTGCAGTTATACTTCATTAATACTGAAAATCTACAGTTGTTCTGCAGTTACATTGTATCTATACTGCAGTTATACTTCGTTAATACTGCAAATCTACATTTGTACTGCAGTCACATTGTATCTATACTGCAGTTATACTTCATTAATACTGCAAATCTACAGTTGTACTGCAGTTACATTGTATCTATACTGCAGTTATACTTCGTTAATACTGCAAATCTACATTTGTACTGCAGTCACATTGTGTCTATACTGCAGTTATACATCGTTAATACTGCAAATCTACAGTTGTACTGCAGTTTTACTTCACTATTCTGAAGTTGTAATTTTTGTACTGCTGTTTTACTGCAGTTGCACTTCAATGTACTGTAGTCACATTGTATCTATAGCCTACTGCAGTTATACTTCATTAATACTGAAAATCTACAGTTGTACTGCAGTTACATTGTATCTATACTGCAGTTATACTTCGTTAATACTGCAAATCTACATTTGTACTGCAGTCACATTGTATCTATACTGCAGTTATACTTTATTAATACTGCAAATCTACAGTTGTACTGCAGTTACTTTGTATCTATACTGCAGTTATACTTTAATTGTTAATACTGCAAATCTACAGTTGTACTGCAGTCACATTGTGTCTATACTGCAGTTATACTTCGTTAATACTGCAAATCTACAGTTGTACTGCAGTTACATTGTATCTATACTGTAGTTATACTTCGTTAATACTGCAAATCTACATTTGTACTGCAGTCACATTGTATCTATACTGCAGTTATACTTCATTAATACTGCAAATCTACAGTTGTACTGCAGTTACTTTGTATCTATACTGAAGTTAAACTTTAATTGTTAATACTGCAAATCTACAGTTGTACTGCAGTCACATTGTGTCTATACTGCAGTTATGCTTCGTTAATACTGCATATCTACAGTTGTACTGCAGTTTTACTTCACTATTCTGAATTTGTAATTTTGTACTGCTGTTTTACTTGCAGTTGCACTTTAATGTACTGTAGTCACATTGTATCTATAGCCTACTGCAGTTATACTTCATTAATACTGAAAATCTACAGTTGTACTGCAGTTACTGTCACAGTCTTCGTCTGCACCATCCTGTCTGCGTCTCCAGCACTACACTTCCCGTGATCCTCTTGTCTGCACACCTGAACTCACTCCCTCATCAGCCTCCCGTTCAGCGTCCTGTTCATCTGTTTCACCTGTCTTCACCTCATTATTTTTGATTCTCCTGTGTATTTAGTTCCCTCAGTTGCATTCTGTCTTTGTCGGTCAATGTTGCATGTTACTCTGTGTACCCCGTCTTCCTGCCTGTATTTGGTATTAAATATATTGTCTTCATTGGAATCCTGACTCCTCGTCCTCTTCTGCCTGCACATACACCGTGACAGATTGACCGACCCAAAACTGCAAAAGGAACGCCATATGTTTCCAGGGGAGAATCTACCCGGTTCTGCGACCCCGGTTAATTCTCGTCCCCAGGAAACCTGCGCTCACCGTCAACCCTCCAAAGCTCGAGCTCTCCTCCCCGCTGGCTCCGTCCAGCCTCTCCGAGCCCGAGCTCTCTTCTTCGCTGGTCCCGTCCAGCCCGCACCAGAGACCGTCCAGCCAGCGCCAGAGACCGTCCAGCCAGAGCCCGAGACCGTCCAGCCAGAGCCCGAGACCGTCCAGCCAGAGCCCGAGACCGTGATCCCACCCAGCCTCCCTCTCCCACCTCCTCCTATCCATCAGGTGTTCACCGTCTCTCCACCACTGCTTAGCAGCCCCACTGCTTCCCCGGAGTGCTTCGAGGAGGTAGAATCGTCGTGGGTCTGCCGGCCACCAACTCCATCTGGGTCAGGGGATCCCCGGTCTCCTCCTCGAACCTCCTCGACCTGGTCTCTGCCGCAGCCCTCTGGTCCATTACCTCCACCATGGCTCTTACCTCCCTCACCTCCGCCGTGGCCCTTCAGCCCACCAGCTCCTCCAGGCTTCCTCGTCCCCCCGGTTCCCCCTTGGTCCTTCATCGACCCGCCCTCACCCTGGGACTACCCTCCTCTGGCTTCGCCTCGTCGCTGCGTCCTTCTGGTTCTGTTGGGCTCTTCTCTCCCTCCGGGTCCACCTTGGTCCTCGGTCGCTCTGGCTGCGCCGCGGTCTTCAGGATCCTCGTCTCGGCCTCAGTCGCCGGAGCCGTTGGTGTCGCCATGTCCCGCCAGCCTTTCTACATCGCCCGGTCTCGCTGGCTCGATGGCCTCACCCGGGTCTCCTCGATCACCTGCTCCGCCACCATCAGTCGGCTCCCTGGAGTCGTCAGTCCTGCCCCCTCCATGGCTCCTCCCTCCGTCATCTCCGCCGTGGCCGCCGGAAGGGTCTTCACCGCCGTGGCCGCCGGAAGGGTCTTCACCGCCGTGGCCGCCTGAAGGGTCTTCACCACCATGGCCGCCTGAAGGGTCTTCACCGCCGTGGCCGCCTGAAGGGTCTTCACCGCCGTGGCCACCTGAAGGGTCTTCTCCGCCCTGGCCACGCCCTCAGCCTGCTCCGCCCTGGCCACGCCCTCAGCCTGCTCCGCCCTGGCCACACCTTCAGCCTGCTCCGCCACGCCCTCAGCCTGCTCCGCCCTGGCCACGCCCCGCTCAGCCCCCAGTTCGTCCCCCCTCCTTCCTCTGTTCTGCGGCGTGAGGTCACGCCTCCCGGGAGGGGGGAGTTCTGTCACAGTCTTCGTCTGCACCATCCTGTCTGCGTCTCCAGCACTACACTTCCCGTGATCCTCTTGTCTGCACACCTGAACTCACTCCCTCATCAGCCTCCCGTTCAGCGTCCTGTTCATCTGTTTCACCTGTCTTCACCTCATTATGTTTGATTCTCCTGTGTATTTAGTTCCCTCAGTTGCATTCTGTCTTTGTCGGTCAATGTTGCATGTTACTCTGTGTACCCCGTCTTCCTGCCTGTATTTGGTATTAAATATATTGTCTTCATTGGAATCCTGACTCCTCGTCCTCTTCTGCCTGCACATATACCGTGACAGTTACATTGTATCTATACTGCAGTTATACTTCGTTAATACTGCAAATCTACATTTGTACTGCAGTCACATTGTATCTATACTGCAGTTATACTTCGGTAATACTGCAAATCTACAGTTGTACTGCAGTCACATTGTGTCTATACTGCACTTTGTTAATACTGCAAATCTACAGTTGTACTGCAGTTTTACTTCACTATTCTGAAGTTGTACTTTTTGTACTGTGGTTTTACTGCAGTTGCACTTCAATGTACTGCAGTCACATTGTATCTATACTGCAGTTATGCTGCAGTTATACTTCGTTAATACTGCAAATCTACAATTGTACTTCATTGTACTGCAGTTATACTGCTTTGAACTGCAGTTTTGCTGCAGTTGTACTTCATTTGTACTGCAGTTATTTTTCGTAAGGGAAGGACATCGCGAGGCATCGCCACACACCACCAACGAAGTTAATCTGTGTTGCAATCAGAGCTAGCCCTCTCCTCTTTTGATCCTGTGACACTTTCAGGGGGGGAAATCTGGAAACAAGCCAGACCCCCTTTTGTTCTATTGCAATACACATGTTTACCAGCGTGACCCACACCTACGTGTAACACACTCACACAGACACACACGCACACACATATCAACGCGACCACGCGCTAGACATCCCGCACACACACAAACATGAACAGCTCGGGAAGAGCTTGTAAAACGTTACAAAAAGTATCTAGTATGGTTGAAATCAGTGATGCGCGGGTCAATGTATAAACAACCCGCAACCGACCGACGTTTTCAGCTACCCGCCCGCAACTAAAAAAGTATAAAAAAACATTGTACCCGACCCGCTTCCTGATCGCATTATTTAAAAGTAAATGCTCATCGGAGCGTTATTGGGCCATAGACGTGTAACAACACAGCATCGGAAGAAGACGTAGGCCTACACATAACAAAGGCAAAGCCAGCACTTTGGTCATCATCTTTCATTATTTCAGCAAATGTCTCCCACACTTTTACTCTTTCTATTTGTGTATTTGCGGAGCTTCCACTCCCCAGTCTTCACCTTTTCTCTTGCCGCCTCCATCTCTCTGCAGACTGTAGTGATCATCGCAGATATGGCCGGTTCGTGAACGAATCGTTCTTTTCAACCGGTTCTTTTTAGTGAACCGGTCGAATCAGTACACTCGAACTGAATCGTTCGAAACAGTTCGCGTCTTGCGTCAGTGCTGATCATAGAGGTGCTGATCCACAAGTTACTAAAGTTACTCACTTTCAGACATGCCTGACAGTCGCCTCCGAATCGAAATAAATCAATATCCTGAATTATATTTTACTCCAGTAACTCCAACAGTTCACTGAACCGAGACATGTTGGTGCCACTGTTGAGAGAAGTGATGAGCACGAGCAGCTGATACTGCGCATAGATACTGCGTATACCGAACGCACAGGGACAGCGGTTCTCCAATCACTAGTAAAGAACCGAGAACTGTTTAGACTGAGCTTGTGTGTTATCTTCGTGCCAGTTATTCAGCCAATAATGTGTAGGGCTGTATATTTCATCAAAAATTGTGTCTAGTACTATATACAAATGTTTAATTGGCATCTTTTTTCAAACGACCCAACCGACCGCGACCCGAATATCATTAAAAACATTTTTGGATGACCCGTAACTGCGGGTAACCGCGGGTGACCGCAGGCACCCGCACATTTCGTATTAACCCGCGCATCACTGGTTGAAATACATGTAGAAGAAATGTAATCCACTAACTTAGTATGAAATATTATTATGAGTTCCAAAAGAGGTTAAATATCTGTAATACAATGCATTAAAGGGATACTCCACCAGGTTTTCATATTAAACTATGTTATTCCCTCAACTAAGACGAGCTGATGCATACCTCTATCGTCTCAGTGCGTGCACTCTATCGCTCTGTATTGCTGCAAAACTATGTTAGCACTTAGCTTAGCCCAGTGCATTAAATATGGGCCAAAAAGAGAAGCGACCAAACACTTCCTCGTTTTCCCTATTTAAACACAGTTACTCGATTAGTGTAACCCGACCTAGGCTGGTGACACAAAATAAAACGTTTTTCTGAGCGTTTAAAATTGATGACTATATTGTATGGTGGAATACCATAAAAAGTGCTTTAGAGCACTTCAACTTGGCGCAATAATACCTTGACTCGTGAAAAGTCCTCTTACCTCTTAAGAGGACTTTTCACGAGTGAAGGTATTATTGTATTATTAAGTATTACCTCGTCGGTCACGGATACCTCTGGCCCTAGCAGCAGCGCCAGCATGGGTCCTTCAGAGGCGCGACTAGCCAATGTTCTGTCTGAGGAGGAATATCGCTTAAAACGATGCCTCATATCTCGTGAAATGTCTTCAGAAACGGATTTATTTCTGTAACAACCCTGCATTTTTGCCTGCACTCTTCACCCCAAACACTCAAAAGACATAAACCTCCGCATTGCTCCAGTGTATCCTTTCTTCCATCGCGCGGCTCGCGCCTGTAATCGTGCACTTTTTAATGACGTACGACTCGCATTACCGGGGAATATCCGATTTGTCTGCTTACATGGCACACGCAAATGCACATATCCGATTCATTACCACATATGAATGAGGCCTGAATCCGATCTGAGAAAATCGGAATCCATGCGTTTTTTTCCCGCTTACACGTTCACTGGTCATATCCGATCTGTGCCACATGAGAGGAAAAAATCTGATTTGGGTCACTTGAACCATGCAGTGTAAACGAGGCCTTAGAGCTCCTAAAGTTGCTGGCTCACTACGACTCCATCCTCGAGCAGCACATTAACAACCCGGTCAGCAGAGTGACATACCTCAGTCACCAGTCCCAAAACGAGCTCATTGCAGCTCTTTCCAAAGAGACACTGAGCACAATAATCGATGAGATTAAGTCAGCAAAGTTTTTCTCAGTTATCGTAGATTCCACCATAGATATAACAAGAATTTATTAGTTTTATCTTTCACTCAGATATGTCACCAAAACAGGCAGCAGCACTGAACGCTTTATTAAATTTGAGGAGTTACCTGATGGCAGTGCGGCTTCATTTTATGATCTTCTGCATAATTCGCTGACAAAGGACCTTGTTCTTAATGTAAATGATCTGAGGGGACAAGCATATGATGGTGCCAGAACGATGTCAGGGCAGTTAACGGGGCTGCAAGCCAGGGTCAAGCAAAATTTCTCAGACAAGGCATTTTATGTCCACCGCTGCGCACACAACCTCAATCTAATTCTTATGGATGCAGCGTGTTGTTTGTGTAGTGCAAAAGTTTTTTTTCGGTACACTTGAGACCTTGTACTGCTTTTTAATTTCAAGCCTTCCGAGATTTAAAATACTGGAGGAGGAGCAGGAAAACATGCAACTGGAAAGAACCATTCTTTCGCTGAAAAGCCTTTCTAACACAAGGTGGGCCTCCAGGAAGCAGGCCACAGAAGCGGTGATACAAGCCTCCCAGCTATTCTCAAAGCTCTGGACCGTATCCAACTCCACCACAACAGCACACCCAAGGCGGCCTCTGAAGCTGACGGCCTACTGTCAAAACTCAGCACATTTGAATTCATTTTCATGTTGGTGTTTTGGAATGATTTGTTGAAGACGACACATCCTGTCGAATTACCTCCAAAAAGAATCACTGGATGTCAACACTGCTGTGGATTAGTGTTGTCAAAAAACTCGGTACTTCGGTACCAAGTCGGTACTAAAAAAAAAAAATGTTACGGTACCAGCTTTTCTAGGTGAGAGCAAGCGCTTTGGAAAGAATAAGCACGCGCAAAAATATAATAAAAAAAACGCGCGATATGTGAACGGCCTCTAAAAGTGCTTTCGGGGTAGTTTTACGAGTACATGAGCACAGTAGTATCCAACCGACACCAGAGTACTGGTATTAGTATCGATGCATCCCTATTTATGTCATTTAATGTCAGTGCCAGTTCTAGGCGTATTCTTGCCTTTATAACTCAGCAGTTTTAAAAAGCCTTCTCAAAATTAAATATGAATGCAGTTTTAGATTAAATAAAAGTACAGCCAAATCAAATAAAACATGTTTTTTCTCCTGTAGCCTATAGTTTGCTAATGCTACAATAAGATACCATTTATCAACATTAGCTACTTCACATCAACACATTGAGTGAACAATATATTTTTACAACATTAATTAATGTTTGTAAATGTTATTTAATAGAAACACTTGATTGTTCATGTTTGTTCACTTCATTCATTGTGCAGTAAATAAATGTTAACGGATTAGAACTTTACAAACAACTTTAAAAATGTGTTAGTGTATACTATTGTTTATTTTAGGTCATTTTATCTAATTTTTTTCTAAAGTGTTTATAATACAAATGTACAGTTTCCATACTTGTAACCGTGATAAACACTTAAATATATGTAAATTTAAACTAAGCTTTGGTACCAAAATTGGTACCGAGAACCGTGAATTTTTACTGGTATTGGTACCGAATACTGAAATTTTGGTACCGTGACAACACTACTGTGGATCTTATTGACAGTGCTGTGGCTCAGATCATGGAGTTACGGACAGAGGAGGCCTTTGACAGTATGGAGAACACAGCAAGAAATATGGACAGAGACAGTGACGCAGCCACCGAGTTTGCGGAGCAGAGGGTTCGCAAAAGAAAAATACATTTTGACGATGACGCAGAGGATGACCAGATCGAGGACAACAGACGCCGCTTCAAAGCGGATATTTATTTTTACATTCTCGATGTTTTTGTGGGGCAGTTTGAAAGTCGATTTTCAGACTTCAAAAAAATGGCCAAACTGTTCGCAGTACTCTGCCCAAAGCGGTTTGAGCACCCTGATGCTGAGAAGAAAATGCTTGAGCTGGCCCGGCTCTGCTCAGAAGACATGCCCAAGCCAGAAGAAGCAGTGGAGGAGATTTGCTCTTTTCGTGCATTGTATTCTGAGTTGAAGATGGATCTCACCACCGACGCCGTCCTGCCATTCCTCATTTCCAATGACATGGATAGAGCCTTCCCACACCTGACCATTCTCCACAGGATTTATAAAACCCTTCCCATCAGCAGCGCCAGTGCCGAACAAAGTTTCAGCCGTCTGCGGCTCATTAAGACATACTTGCGTTCGTGCATAGATGAGGCCAGACCGTCAAATCTCACCTTGCTGTGTGTGGAGCGGGACATACATATTGACAAGGCCAAATTGGTTGGCAGATTTGCCACCATGAAGGAGAGGAGGATGAGGATTTAATAAGGTACCATTATGCCTATATGAATATAATTTTGTTAGATTTTTTTTTATCTTGTTGTCTTTAAAAAGTATATTTTAATGAATGAATCACTCAGAGTGTGATAAATCAGTTTTTTTTTTCTCAAAGTTTTCATGTTATGAAAAAACATTAACAAAAATAACATTAACAAACGGCCATAATGCTTAACAGAACATAGCCTGCATGATATGGCTATATATTTTCATGTATGACTGTATAGCCATATAGTTATGTTATTGGGCAGCTATATTTATTATTTGTTCATGCCTTAAGACAAGTCGACGCTGTAAAGCACTTCCCTCGAAATGAAATCATATTTCGGCGAGTTGACTTTGTTATCTGCAGTTAGAATTCTGCTACTTGTTGGGTCACAATTATTTTATTATTTTGTATTACACAATTATAAATATATGCCTATAATACACTTATAATACAGGAGGGCTTTCGCCTTTTACCGTTGAAACTGCGCTATAATAACTAGTCATTTGTTTGAATCTCAGCTCAAAAATATGCATCTCCTCACCTTATTTTTTAACAAAGCTTTGAGACCTAGGCTACTTTAAAGGGGACATATCATGCAAAATCCACTTTTTTAGCCCTTAAATGCATTTTGTTGTATATTTGGAGTGTTTATAAGTTCAGAAAAGATGAAATTATTCTCTTCAGGTGCTTCGTTTATATCTTTATATTCTGTTTTGGTCATATTTTTTAACCTGTTCAGATTTTTCTGTTTTCTATGACGTTTTTTGAACTACAGCGTCACCGTATTTGCAGCGGAACTGCCAAATAAAGACATTGACTACCGGTCCAACACTTCGAGCAATCAGCCATTATTATTTCTCGCTCCGATTTTATAGTCCGATCTCAATGATGCAGAAGTTATGAGAAGGCAAGTCAAAATGTTTGGTTTTTGGATGTAGTGACCTGAAGCACTTCAAGGATTCCCACTTCAACAACCTCCGCCAGTAACGTTATACAGAAGGGTTTGCCGATTGACTTCGTCTGAATGAGAGGTAACGTTAAATTCCTTCTATCTTTGGAAACGACGAACAGAGCATTTCGATAAGCTATAAATATCGTTAATAAAAATAAAGTACTTTACTTTCTTAAAACACATGGTGGTCATGGTTTAGCAGTACCTTTGTCTTTCTTTGTTTTTGTTTTGAAGTAACGTTACACGTCTGCAGTATTATTGTTATATATTAAATCATATTATCAATACAGGTTGTTTGTGGTAAGATTAGACCATAGTCATTTATCTTGTCAGTGTGCTTGTTTTAACAAGAGAAATAGTCGACTTTCACTAATAAGACAAAAAAGTTAACTCACATACCAATACATCCATATGATGAAGAGGTTGTTCTGCAGGTTCGTCGTCGTCTTTATCGACTCGCTCGCTCTGGTTTAAATGTGTAAGGCTTGATGGACAAGTCTTCTGTTGTTGACATTTTATTAACGTGTGAATAAAAATGTTCTTTGAAGGTATCGTATATAATCGTATATCTCTAATCAAACTACAATAATGGCCGAACGTGGGGAGTTGAACTGACCGTAAACTCATCGACCTGGAGAGCGGACGGGGTGTGACGCATCTCCTTTTTATTTAAAGGGGCCGCTTTGAAACGGGTCGCTAGAAGACGCACATCAGAAAAGGGGTAGAAAAGGGGCCTGTGGAGCTATAATAATGAGGAATTCAGACCCAAGCATTGCAGTTATGTTTTATATAGACCACAACGGTATGATTTATATGTAAAAATGAATGATTTAAAAGCATGATATGTACCCTTTAACTTTCTATAGCTATGTCATATTCGTTACAGTTGTATGGGTCACGAAAAAACGAATGTCAGTTGCAATGATCGATTCCACTGTCTCTTTAAATAGTCTCTTTATTAACAAAACATTAAATTCTTTTGAATTCAAATAATGTCGGATTCCAAACATACATTTGAAAAATTTGCCAGTAGATGTTGGTCGCCATTGCCCATTTCAAATCGGTAACTTAGAAAACGTGTTAATACATAATATTTGAATAAATGTACATTTAGTCATCATTAATACATTCTAAATAAGTAAAGAAATTGTTTACTTTTTTGTTTAAAAGTTTCAACCCTATTTATTAAGTCAGTTTATTGTAATTTAAGTTGAAATGACTATAGGCCAATCCAAGTTGATAGTAGCCTACATTAATTTTTTTTTTTTTTTGTACTGGCTTATTTGTTTATTTGGGCCTATTTATTCTTTTAAATGTCGGTAAAATCATAATGATTGTTTGATTTGCCACCATGAAGGAGAGGAGGATGAAGGTTTAATAAGGGACCATTATATGTATATAATTTTGTTAGATTTATTTTTTTTATCTTATTGTCTTTAAAAAAATATATTTTAGTAATGAACAAGTCACTCAGAATGTTATTAATCAGTTGTTTTTCTCAAAGTTTTCATCCCAGTTTTCATGTAGAACCTGTAGCCTACCTATGGAGTTGTAAACAAACATGGGCTGCGTCCAAAACCGCATACTCAATGAGTAGGTACTTAATTTCAATAAGTACTTACTCAACGAGCGCTAAAAGAGTAGGTACTTTATAGCCAAATCTCGTTGAGTATGAATGAGAACCGGACATCTACCATGTTGACGTTATCATGTGACCTACTACGACGTGTTATCATCATATCACAAGCGCAAAGAAATGAACAGCGACACGTTTAATTCTTCTATCTATAAATATCTTGACATTGATGAAACTTTCTCATTTTGTTGTGGTATTGTTGAAGAAACAGCTGATATTTTTTTTATTAAGAAACCCCCAAATCGTCACCTCTTGAATATATGTTGTTAATTTCTTTATTTTATACCCAAAACGTTTCTCCTTTAAGTTTTCCTCCTTTTCTTGATGAATTTACCTCGTTTCATCCCTCAGACCTATAACAACAAAACAACAACATTTTTCATGTATTATGAAGAACTATTTAAAGATATTTAGCCTTGTTATTGTTCCTTTTTCCTGTATTATGATGTAAACAAACCAATGATCTTTATGTTTTCTGTTTTGTCATTATGACTATTATGGTATCTTTCCATGATCTTGTATGTAATACGTTTATAAGTTTAAATTATGAGTGACAGGTGTACTAACACTTCATAACATCAGTGACTCGACAGCACAACCTAGAACAGTTTTCCTCTGCGTTTGTAATGTCTGCACAAAGGAGACGGGCAGCTGCTCGAAGATCTCTTTTGGAGAAAACTGTTGATTTTATACTCGAAAAATGTAAGTATCACTCCTTAAAAATTAATATTACCTCAGAATGAATTGCATTGTTAGCCCACCCCAAAACTTAAACAAAAAAATAATATTAAATGCTGACCAATACTTAATTATATAACTTTTTATATACTAAAAATATAATTTAATATAACAAGCAAAATGTAATTTGTTTTGTCATATGACAGTTATGCATGAATAAATTTATATTCATAAATGCAGTGAAACATCTCAATTATCAGTCAATCGATGAATTAATGGATACATTAATTAAATAATTCAATTTTATATACTGACAACAATAATAAAAATGAATAAATGAGTAAAAGAACAAATAAAAGTAACCATCACAATAAACAAATGCATTATACAAGTCAACAACACATGAAACAAAGCTTTATTCAAACTACAAGCATGTATTTACAGGGCTGAACACCACATCCTAATAGGGGACTGTGCCTTCGTCCCGGAGCTTTTTGCTGCGCTGCGCTTCACAATCTGAGGCAATAAGGGCAGGTGGAGAGATAGAGGGTCTTGTAAAGGCAGGTGGAGAGATGGAGGGACTCATCCATGGCACCACTTCCAGGATGCAGCTCTAGGCTCCTCATCCTCAGTGCTCACACCAGTCTGCAGACATTTCAGATCCTACAAAAATGCACAAACATTATACAAAAGCAGTAATTTTAACACAATGTCATTTGATTTATGTATTAAAAATAACCTTACTTTATATTTGAGTAAAATCCCTAAAACAAATGCTGCCATCATCTTTCCTTGCAGGTCTTGCTCCACCACAAAAGCTATGCAGCAAATGCACAGAAATCAAGAATCAGAAAAGTGTTGTAATTTCTCTACTTGAAATTTGTACAATAATTCAATTAAACTACAATTTAAGATTGAATAGATTTTGTTATCCATTTCTGTAGTATACTCACTCAGAGCCTTTCATGACAGCATTCAGCATCATGAGCCTCTCTCCAGCAGATAAACACACGCGTGTTCTTCTGTCCCTGTAACATACAGACAAGATTCACATTACGAGTTCAACACTGAATTTACATGCTGAGGTTGATGTGTTAACTCACTTTTAATCCAACTTAAATGTTCCTCAATATATCAACACTAATAAGGGACAAATTAAATATAACATATTTAGTTACTTTATATATTTGTTTATTTACCTTATTTACAGTACATTTGTGTAATGTAAGTAGTGTTGACAACAGTGAATTATCCTTCATATTAATAGCACACATAACGTTACATCACTCAGATGTATTTTTCATGTTGGGATGTGCTCATCTGCAATACTTAAACAATATTTTCATTTCAGATGTAAATAGACATTTTAAATAAGCGTATTTAAGATGTAACGTTATATGGTTATGTAAATCCATTTTAGAAACTTACGTGTGGCGTACTTACTGGAGCTCCCCAGTTTAACTAACTAATAAAACATGTGTTTACAGCAAAATCACAACTATACTATACTGTCTAAGTCCTTTAGACCTTCAACAGTTAAAACGTTTACTCTATAGTAGTTTAACACATACGATTTAAACACAAGAAACCGTGTTTACTCACATTTGAAAACCCCTGCTGATCTCCGATGTTGATAATGACGTATGCTCTCCCGTGGCCTCCTGGGATAGAAGAGTATCCATCGGATGAACACTCAAAAATCGGGGCGAAAGCAGGAGATCATCCGGGAACTTCTCGCCTACTCTTTTATGAGTACCGAGGTTTCGGACATACTACTCCTTTCAAATACTGTTTCCCCCTACTATATAGTACGAAAGTAGGAATATTCGGACGTACTATAAGTATACGTATGCCCGAATCTCGCGATAATTAGTACGTCACTCTGGTAATTCTCGCCTACTCTTTTATGGATACTAAGGATTTGGACATACTTATTCGCTCGCCTACTGCTTTTTCCATACTATATAGTAGGGAAGTATGTGGTTTCGGACGCAGCCATAGTGTCACCACCCTTGGACCTTCTGTGTGTTGTCATTTACCACGTGTGCCCCTCATCTGAGTTCTCCGCCCTCATCTGTTTCCATGGACACTAATCACCTCCCGCACAGCTGATTGTCATTTGTTAATCACCGTCACTGTGTATTTAAGTTCCTGCCTGTCTTCACTCCCTTGTCCGGTATTGTTTGGGTGTTACATGCTGTCATCCTGTCTGCCTGATCCTGAGATTCCTTGATTAAAATTATTGTAAATTCTACCCTCCTCGTCGTCCTCCTTGACCAGCCCGTGACAGAATACCGGACCAAAACCTCAAGATGAACATCGATTTTATCAATCTCGCTGAATTATCATCAGATTTTATTTCGTTTTCCAGAGACTTTGTTTCCCTTGCACTCTCCAGCTCCCTCGATGATGAAACCCTGAAGACCCTGTTCTGGATCGGGGCCACCTACCACCAGCACTTCGACCTCCCAGACACCTCTAACCTGAACTGGAAGGAGGCCGTTTCCCGGTGTCTGGAGAGCGTCGAAGCCCGATCCAGAACACTGCCAGACCCAGAGCCGGAATTACCACCCTCGACCGCGGAGATCTTGTGCGTGCCCCCCGCAGACGGAGAGCTACCACCCGCCGTGACGTGTCAACCAGTGCCCGAGACGAAGAGGACAGAGTTGACCCTCGCCCCGGAGGAGGAGCTCCATCAGGAGTCTGACCAGGGGTGTGAGCCCACAACATCTGCGGACGAGGGGACTAATTTCCTGGAACTGGAGGACTGGCTGATGAAACCCAGGACACTGGATATCGTTCCCGCCCTATCCCACCCGTCATCGGCACCTATTTCAAATTTTCAACCGTCCTGTGATGACTTCTGTCCTGCCGTTTGTCTGATTCACTCCATCCCATCACCGTTCCCAGTCAGTCCTCCAGCCTCGCCGCTGCTGGATGTGCGCAGCCCTGCACCATCTCCGTGGGGAGTCTCCGACGTCGAGCGGCAGGTCAGCCCACCATCCGCAGCGCCTGTGTTCGAGGATCCCACGGCTTCGCCTCCAGCCTCGGTCCTCGGCACTCCATCTCGGCCAGTCGACCTGCCGGCTCCGTCTTGGCTCCTCCCACCTGCGCCTCCGCCTGAGACCCTCAAGACATCGGCTGCAGCGGGTTCCTTCGTCCTGCCGGCTCCCCCTTGGTCAGTCGTCACTCTGCCTGCGCCACGGACTTGCGGTCAGTCGTCTACGCTTGATCCCTCCACCCCTTCGGCTTCAGCGGGCTCCTCCTTCCCTGTGGCGTCCCCTCTGTCCCCCCTCACTCCACCTCCACCTCAGCTCTCGGGCACTCTGACTACGGCTCCAGCGCTCGTCGCCGCGACGTCGCCGGAGTCTCCTATACCGGTGACGTCGCTTGAGTCCACCGGCTCTCCGTCTGCGCCGAGAGATCCTGCCACCGAGTCTCCGTCGGTCATCCCCCAGCTACCGGCAGTCCCCTCGCCATCTGGTTTCTTCCCTCCGTCTTCTCTGCCATCGGCTGTCGGTACTGGGAGGCTCTGGGTCTGCGCCACCGCGCCATCCCCATCTAGGCCGCCAGGGAATCGTCATCGTCCCCTCACCGTCCCGTCACTCCAGCCTCTCGTCTGTGTTCCACCATCATCTCGTCCTCCACCTGAACCTCCCCCGGTTCCCCCTCCGTCATTCCGATCTGTCACCACCCTTGGACCTTCTGTGTGTTGTCATTTACCACGTGTGCCCCTCATCTGAGTTCTCCGCCCTCATCTGTTGCCATGGACACTAATCACCTCCCGCACAGCTGATTGTCATTTGTTAATCACCGTCACTGTGTATTTAAGTTCCTGCCTGTCTTCACTCCCTTGTCCGGTATTGTTTGGGTGTTACATGCTGTCATCCTGTCTGCCTGATCCTGAGATTCCTTGATTAAAATTATTGTAAATTCTACCCTCCTCGTCGTCCTCCTTGACCAGCCCGTGACACTTAGTTTGTGTTTTGTGTTTGTGTTTAACTTTGTGTCTAAACTTTGTATTTTCTTTGTGTTTATCCAATTATATAATGTGTGACACTGATTGAGCACACTTGACCTGTTCAGCACCATCGCTGTCAATGAGATATCACTGTCTGTGGTGCTGAAACATTTTTACCTGACAACTGTTTTCTTTGTTCGTCAATACAAAATTGTAAAAAAACATGTGGCTTTTCTTGGTGTTTTATTTAACATATAAGATTACTTGGCTCAACAAGTGACACATTCTTACATATGCATTCATCAAATATTTTACGTTTTTTTTTAACGGTTTTAATTTTAAAATTACTTGGTAGCAGAGGGCCCCATGATGAAGCTCCGCCCCCACTGTACTGAGAGTCTAGCTCCGCCCCTGCCCCCATCCCACTATTACTAACTACACCGATGTAGTCTCTCTAGCTAGCTATCTTCGTTGCCGGACAAACCCTAATGGTCTCGAGCAACACAAAGCGTCCCCGTTTCTCTCCGAGCGCGAGAAGCCAATTACGTCCGCGACGAACCTCCCCTTTGCTCTCTTAAATGTCCTCCACTCCAGGTGAGATCGATTATCAATAAGCACATACTACAGAACGGTTCAGACGGGCGGAACCAAAGCCAAACAAAACAAAAAGATACACCCCCACACCATTCATCACATAATGTTTTAAGGACAACAGACAAAGGAGGCTCTGTTTCTGAACGTATAATCGGAACACAAGAACAACGAACGAATTTGCCGCATTAACCCTATAACTGCCGGTGCAAAATCAAACAGCAATTTCAAAACAACTATAAAGAGTTTGTGTGCTAACTTTGATTATGGTTGCACTTGCACTTATTGCTATACACACTTACTGCAGACTTCAGTGAGTTCAGTTAGAAGGTCACACACAGCCTCAATCAGACGTTCTGAAAGCTCTTAAATGTACAGTAAGGTCTGATGAGACTCCTGTAAAACAGGAGAAACGCCAGTCAATAAAAACCTTTTACAGTGCTTTTATATTGTTTTCTTTCAATGCATTTGATAATTCATACTCATAAAGTAGGCCTGAAATGACATGCATTAGTGTATTATTAGTTAAAAGATTGCAAAATGCACCTGCATACTATTTTTCCAGTCATGAATTTTGTCATTGAGGATTTTCTGAAAAATTGTGCAAAAATCTTGTCTCATCTTGTTTCGTTCTCGTGAACCCAATCTCGTGTCTGGTCTCGTCTCGTGAGATAAGCGTCTCGTCACACCCCTAGTCTTCACAGGCAGCCCTCTCTCTCTCTCTCGAGGAGGTCTGTCACAGTATGGAGGAATTAAAAAGAAGGTATGTACGGGCTGATAGCAGACATTTTTGGGCAACAACTTTAATCAGTCCTTCGAAGGGCCTTACATTTGCAGTGTCTGGACAAAATCGAACCTGAAGTATTTGAATCAGGCACCTAGACCAGGCACCTACAGCTGCAGTCCTCAAAAACAAAGCCTACATGACAAGAAATAAATGCAGAGGGCATACCAATGAAACATTAAGTCTTCTCAAAATGGTGGAGGAAAAAACGGATGAAGAAAATGAAGTTCTTCAAAAGGTGCTCTTGCACCACAAAGGAGTCATATTGTGGTCCAAAAACACAATCCGACTGTTCCGTCAATGGTGCAGGGATGATTGACGCCACAGGAAGCATTTTGCAAAAAGCGCGAGGGAAATCTGAACATTTTTATGTGTATGAGTTGGTGGTGAGGCATCCTATTAAAGGATCCTCATGCCACATAAGGATCTTGCCAACACACCACTGCATCTGTGTTATTTTTTATGGAGTAATTTCAGACAGATTACAACAAGTTGTTTGGAAGGAAATCTGTAAGGAGACCTGTTATGATTATGTGTGATTGGTCCCTTGTTCTGTTGCAAGCTGTTGCCTACACTTTTTGCAAACTCCCATTGGAGAGCTTGCTCAGCATGTACTATTACATTGTTACTGTAAATTTGAAGGAGGTCATGGACGTGCCAATTCTTCATCGCTGCCTCAGCCACATCATGAAGAATGCAAAAGTGTTCTGCAGAAAACAGTCAGTTTATATCTATATATCTATATATCATGTGTTGTCATAAATGGTTAGTTACATAAAATAATTAATTAACTTTGAAATAAACTATTGAATGGACATGGTCATGGTTTACAGTGGAACTATTCTTTAAAAGGTGAACCATAGAACTGCTAAAACTCACAAAAGTATTTATCAAAATAATTTAAAGTAGTGGATGGAGTTCAATAATTGTCTTTGTGTTAAAAGAGAAATTCGGTTACAGTTTATTTTAAGCTGTCTTTGTTACACTGCAATTATACATTTGAGTACTCTGCCCTGCAAAGGCAAAAGACCTTAACTCGCTAGAGTGTGAAACTAGGAAAAATGACTTTGAAGTTTCTGTTCTGTCCAGACAAAAGTATTATAGGTAGGACTCCCAAAATTTGACAACTAGTTGCTTGAGTTACTTGATCCGTAAGTTTGGATAGCGATTTTCATGTCTATGCGAAAAAAGGGAGGGGAGAAGGGGTGTGGTGTGGTGACGAACTGCTCAAGATGCACAGTCAACAAACTCGACTTGGATTACTGCTTTTTAATTCTGAAAAATAGACAGTCAATGGAAAAAATGATGGAACTACTTTTACCATTTAGGTTAGCCTACTTTGTACGGACGTTAGCGATAATTAGCGCTATGGATTTGTGTAAGAGATCTGACATGAACACCTGAAAGAAGGAAATATTACTCAAACACGTATGGATTGTTGTGGATACATGTGTTATGGATTATGTATTTTCCATGGATTATATCGGATGGCATGGAAAGGTAGGGTGCCTGTGCATTTAATAATTCCTTTTTGGCATGAACGTTAGCGCTAATTTACGTGACACAGATTAAATTTAGCTAACCGTGCTTTCACTGACATTTACAGATCTGAACCAATCACCCTGAATGAAAAACAACATTTATGACAACTTATTAGCTTTCATACCATGGCTTGTTGGCTTGTTCACCTTGCTTTGTTTCTGATTGTATACTTATCAGTTTGTCTGGTCAGCAAAGTTGGTGGTATATGTTGTTCTCGCAAACTAGCCGAATTAAGCAGAATGCAATCGAAAATGTATCATGTTTATAATACAATTTTGTGGCATGTTCTTACCAAAGATGTATCGTGTGTATGTTACATGGTTTGGTGACGGTTAAAGAGCGGCACAATTTGACAGTATGACAAAGCCAGAGTAAAGTAACATCACAGCGGCACCATAACATCTCTCTTGATGCCAGGCTAAACAAAGCCAGAACACCTTAACTCAACTTCAGCGTGCTAGAACAAAGGCAAAGAGCCGTAACAGCTGATACGTCCTTACGGCATTCTACCTTGGCTTCCCAACTTATGGTTTGGGAAGTTACGGTTGTCATAGCCCTTTATTTTCTCGTTAAAACAATCAAATTGAATCACAATATTTATACACATGATAAAGGAGGTCTCAAATGCCACAAAAATTACACTAACTCATTTTTGCCCAAACAGGATGTTACGCGTTTTGCCTTTGTAGGGCAGTACTGTCTTATGTACTTACTATAGGATTAGGGTTTGGTTTGGTTTAGTGTTAATTGCATGTAATTATAGCATAATTCATAGGTATTACTATAGTAACCACATGTACTGTAACATTTAATACTGTAAAATATGTGTTTCCAAAATCATGAATGTGAAAACATAGCTAAAGTTATTTCTGCCTGTGTATTGAAGGTCTGTAATGTTATACCAAAACCAAAACCCAAAGTATAAACTAAAAACTGTAAAACATTTTAACATATTAAATTACACGTGACAATAATAAATTAGTGTTTTCTTCAGAGAAGTTTTTGGTTCATGTTTTTTTTTGTTTTTTGTCTGTAATAAACGTTAAACTTAAATTATCTTGTTTATCAGTTCCCCCAAACACTACAAACTGTCCATGCATCTTTTCGGCCTTCTGACAAGTGATGCCACACTGATGGAAATGGATGACATCATTACAAGCATGGCAGTGCTGTTCTCAAGAGTGGTGACATCGTGGGAAAAGACTTCCAAAACCTTCAGAACAGGTTGCAAACAATTGGCTTTTATGAAAGCAGCGACCATGCAGAAATTGACTTTGAGGTTTGTCTGATTTGTGCAGTGTCCAACTGTTTCTGGTTCACTTCAATGTATTTATACCATTCTTATATCATGGTGTATGATCCTAATCTGACCCTGCAATTATGTTTGGGAACTGTTGCAAATTTCAATCATGTAGCATTGGCTTTATGTGATGAAATATGAGCCTCAAAAATGGTCAATCATGATTTCATATACGTAGCATCAAGTACTGATACAGTATCTCTTTCCCTCCTTTTATGTAACCAAATTTAATCTAGACCCTGCTGAAAAATCCAGCTAAAACCAGCCTAAGATGGTCATTATGGCCATCAGGAAAGTGTTTTGTCGAAGTCTGGACTCATGTTGGAAGTCTGGACAGTTCTGTTCATTAACAGCACATTGATACATTAAAGCAGCGCTCAGTAAGACTGGAAACTTCTTTGCTGTTTTCTCGCAGGTTTCTCTCTCGAGCTCCCCCTACAGTTTCGGAGTATATATATATGAGAAAACTGTCGTAAACTCGTTGTCAACTCCCCCTCCCATCTCGTTCAGGCAGGCCATGTGCATTTGTTTTCAGAGAAGCCGGCGAACAAACGGATTTTGTCCCCACCATTTTTGAAACATCTCGCGGCACAGATGTACCAATGCAAATAAAACATCTCCAGTTAACAGCATTCGTTTCATTTGTTTGTTAAATAACAGGCGATCTAGCACTGAAATGTGTTGGCTTCTCTCAGAAACGCGCTTCAATCCGTTGCGGAGATTCTTTCCGGTGAAATCACAAATCAAAATGCACACAAACGTGTCCATTTTTCTCATGGTTTCTAATTCCTCTCTCGTATATTTTTCCCCACTCATCAAAACATATAAAACCACTGATAAACATTATATCAATTCAACCACTGATAAACATTATATCAATTCAACCACTGATAAACATTATTGGTTTTGATGAGGGGGAAATAAAAACTATTCGAGTGCGGAATTCTACCTCTGGACGGACCATCACTGTACATATCAAGGGCGAATATTTTCTATATACCCACTATACTCGGACATTGTGCTCATTTTTATTTATGTGCATCAGGAAGCTACAGGACATCGTCTTTCAAAACATTACCTACTCGAAAGAGAAAAAAAGAATGAATGCGTTACCCAGCACTTTTGAAAATGCCCTTCCGAATGCGTCTCTGTCCCCAGCACATTTCAAACAAAACTGACGCCCGAGCCATGTCCACTGAGGTATGTATGATTCTCAGAACAATATTATTCAAATGTTGAGATAGTGTATATTTTTATTGTGTTACCAAACGTTATCAGTAACATTATGGTTAAAAATCAATAATACTATAAGAAATATTTCCGCTATTTATTTATTTTTAGTTTAGCCTACAGCTATAGCTACTTTGATTATGCATTATCAAAATACATGTTACGTTACATTCTTATATCATTTTTCTGGTGATCCGAGTTGTCTATCGTAACGATTGACCAAAGAAAGTCAAACACGTTTAATTTGTTTATTACAAGATTGTTTATTTTATTATTGAAGCTTGAGACCGGTGGTACTGGTGGTCTGGGGTGCCTCGGAGTTGATAACACTTGCCAACGCTTGTAGCTAAAAAGGAAAAAGAAAATGTATCAATTTTTTTTATCAACATATCATTTATACACAAGGTCAAACTAGCACAGATGGAGTTGCATGTGTGAAGTTGCAATGCAATTTCTCGTTTACTTATAGTTCTGTTTGTGTAAATGTGGGTAAATAAATATAAAAAAGTTGCATTATTAGCTAGCTGCTCTCGTGTCGGTTTATGCATTATATATCAAGTCAGCAGCACAGTATAACGTTACTAATTCTGAGGCTGACGACAAGCTAAACTAATGCATAATTTGTAGAATTTCATATCGATTTATAGGCGATCTGAGAAACACAAATAAACCCTGCTAGAGGAACGGACAAAACACTTACTTACAGAAAACAAGTTTGTTTGCTAATGAAAATGCTAACATCTAACGTACTAGTAAGCCGGTAACAGACAGCGAGCATAATAATAAAAAAAAAAAACAGACAATAGCAAACATCCCGACTCCCGAGGTCACAATTACAAGAAATACAAACATTAAACACAGTTTATTATAAAGATACATACAAGTGCAACAGCAAGAAGGCCAGGTCAGCATCGGTTTTGCAGGCTTCACTTTCTTTCAGTTCTCTCTATTCTGAAAAAGCCGGTCCGTTTTCTCTTTCTTTGTTCCTCTGATAAACACTTCCGAGCTTTCTTCTTCTTCTTTTACATCAGCCATCACGAAAACGTGAAGAATTCAATATCTAGCGTTACCTTTTTCTTATAGCTAGCCGGCTCCTGGATGGATGGGGACGTGTACGCATGCGTGTGCGCGTATAGTGCCGTAAAGCAATTCGTTACCTCGCGAGACCTGAAATCTCACGATACTTCCTAACACTGAGGCCGGCGAGCCGCCGGCCTAAAGTTGCAAGGGTGGTTTTGCGGCTCACAGGCACCAGGGGGGTGCGAGATGATCACCATTCAACACAAAATCAGTAATATTAACATTACAATGACTCCAAAGCTGTTCAGTTAAGGTAAAAAAAGTTACTTAGTTCTGCTTTAACCACAACAACATACTGCAACAAATCAGCAAAGTGATTTGATTTTCAGTGTCTCTGAAGCTCCATGTTAACAAGCGATCTATTGGTGTCTGTTGCCAGGCAACACATTGATTTGTTCCGGTTCGTGGGTCGGTTGTGTTCTCACTACAAACGAACCGCTCCAGGATTCGTATGGAATGTTTTGTTTTCCGATTCAGAGTCCGATTGTTGTGTTATGTGGGGTTTGAGGGTGAACCAAACACAAATGAATCTTCCATGTGAGTCATTCAAACAGAATTCAACACTCCAGACCTAAAATCAACATTCCAGAACCATAAAGATTGCTCCAGCTAGTCTACGCTAGCTAACAAACCCCCCTACAGATATAGTTTGGAAAATACTGATTGGTTCAGTGATGGCACAGCTCAGGACCCATCAAGATAAAAGCAGAGATTGTTTGATCCAAAGACAACGGATTTAAAACAGACCACCTCCTTCTTAAGGACCCCTGAACGACCCCTCGGTTGAAATCTCTTAAAGGGGTGGTTTACTGCTTTTTTCTTTGCATGATTGTGTTTATGGGGTGCAATATAACATGTATTAGTGAAAATTAAGAAGAAGTAGATTTTTAGACTTTTGCCTGGATCTCAAAATGCAGGGTCAGATATGATCTCATTGTCAAATGGGTTATATAATTAACAGAAGGATAACAAAATAAATAAATAAATAAATAAATAACATATAATGCAATTATATGACATAGCATGTAATAATTATAAACCAAAAGTTGCACAGTTTCTTAGTCTTATTTAATATATATTTATTAGGAGTCCACAGTAAAGTCTGTAGTAAAATACAGGAGTCTGTAGTAAAATACTACAAAGCTTCTACTCTTTTAGAAGTAAAAAACAAAACAAAAACTACAAACTCCCATTGGATGCACAGCTATTTGACACAGTAAAGGTAAAAGAAGAAATAGATTAATTTAAAGTTAAACTAGTTTGCATACCTTATGAGATTGCGGTTTCCATCTACATGCCAAAGTGAGTTGGACCTGCAACATAATAGGCCCGCCTGTACAGCCTTTGTGTCAGAGTTCTCTGAGCAGCAGGATCAGTGCGAAGAACACTTGCCCATACTGTGTCTTTGCACTAAGACACCTTGACCAAATAAACGTGCTCTTACAGATTCTGTTCCAATCTGCCGGTTATGTCACACTATCTCCTTTACTAAGTCATCAAGTTCTGTTTCTGTTGTGTATATTGATTTGAGCGTTGTAAGTTGAATTTCCCATAAAAGAAACTTGATTGAAGCATTAATTGAACACAATAAACTAGCACATGAAGAATGAAATTAATCAAATAAAATAAATCGTATGATTATGTTTTAATTATGACATGCACTTGCCTTAACTCTTTCCCCGCCAGCGTTTTAAAAAAAAGTTGCCAGCCACCGCCAGGGTTTTTGACGATTTTCGCTAAATTTGAATGCCCCGCTGAATATTTTCTTCCATGAATATATGAAGATGATATATATAAAAATAAAGATCTGAGCCTCTGCTTTTAGGCAAAAAAAACGTTTTTATTTTATCTTCATCTGTTCTTTTTTTATTGCCTCTTGAACAGAGGTAGGTTTTGTCAAAAACACAACATTTTGGACAAAAAACTGAGAAAAAGGTATTTTTATCAAACAAGTGCATTTAAAAGCAGAATACATTCAGATGTTGTTTCCTTCATATATAAAACTTTCCAAAATAAATTAAAAACATAAAATAAATGTAAAATATATCAAATTTCCCAGGATGTAAGGGAAATGTAACTTTTGCAATAAAACTTCTGCCTCTGCCTCTCTGTGTTCTACCTGTGAATAATGAATAATTGGAATTAGGCTACAATAAACAGGCCTAGACACACACACACACACATACACACAAATACATATTACAATGTGGTAAATGTGCACAAAGAGAGAAATAATTTGACAATTACAGCTTCATATTTAGACAGCCACACATAAATGCCTGCACACACACACATAAATATTATAGTGTCATAATATTATACGATCTATCTGCGGCACGTCCATGGCTAGAACTTTCTGTGACAACATGTGCATCTCTCTCACTAACTACTTCGTCCCGATCAGATTCAGAATTATCAAATAAAAAGTGATCGGACTCCGAGTCCATTAACCTCCAGTACTTCAGCCATATACCTCTGCATTGTCTGTCTGATACATTCTCACTACTCCACTGTTTCAGACGATTGCAATCTGTTTCTCTGATCAAAGAGTTGCGCAATCATTCAGGACATGCGCGCGGGTCTTCCTTACCGTATACCACCTAAAACACGGATACCCGGAAAATTCCGTGTTTGGCGCAGATGCGTTTTTTCATTAAACACGGAAAATTCCGTGTTTGGCGGGGAAAGAGTTAAACATCATTTTACTGTTGACCCAGACACGTGCAGAATGCTTGCCATCTTGCCAAAATTGTAGGATACCAAAAACTGTAGTTGGTCTTGAGAAATCAAGGACGTTGAAGCACCTGTTAAACCAAAATTTGCTCTTGGGACTTGATTGATGTTTGACCCTATAAAACACAATAAAATATCTAGAAATACATTTCAGAGTAATCAGAGACAATAGTCAAATGTCATGTTCTAAATGTAGGGAAGTCACATACTGACAAGAGATATGAATAGACTGAATGCACTGTGTCCCTTTAAAGGCACACTGTGAAATTTTTGGCCACTAGTCAGGGATGCAAACAGCGCGCTTTGCGGCGACTCCTGCTTTTTTCACGTCAGTTTGGGTGACTTGTGTGAATCGTGCAGATCCGAAGAGATTTTTTTGGGGGGATATCACCAACAGTAATTCTGGATTGCCTCAACCAAACAAGTAAATAGGAAATAAGCAAATCAGAACACTGCACGCCAAAACAGCAGTGTGCGTGCAAGCGTGAACCAGTAGTGTTTCTTCCACTAGCTCGTGGCTTGATTGGAGGTAGCTCGTCAAGGGGCCACGCAAGAGGAAGCATTCTGTCCGTGTATACAGTTTTTTACTCTCGTATCCTGTGCGCGAGTTTTGAGACTAAATAAACGGCGTAGGGCCGTTCACATATTGTGTCTTTTGCGCTCTCAAAATCGCTATTTCAAATGTAGGCCCACGGCAAGCGCGCTCACAATTGAAGTGATTGTTTCCAGGCACATCGAGGTGATAACTTTTCAGTATTCCGCAAGCGCACCGCATTTCATGTTACAAGCAGCGCCGCCGCTCCCACCACGTGCATCACGCGCTGTGGGGCACCAAGTGCTGAGGAGGCACCAAAAATAGGTGGGCATCAAACCTCTTGTTATAATCAGATTCAGCGCGTTCTTCATCTTCAATCCGCAGCAGCGCCGAGCAGAGAGCACGCCAGAAACAGAGGACAGGGTGTGTGTGTGTGTGTGTGTTCTGAGCCTCATTGGTCTGTCACTGCTCGTCAATGTCAGAATATTTGAGATGACCAATCAAATCAAAGTTGGCGGGCTTATGTTCACAGACGCTGAGAGAGCGCGAATTTTACAGTGCAACTCGACGCTTCAGTGTACGATCAAGTGCGAGATAAGATGTAAGTAGCTAAACTTAACTTTATATATTTGATAGTTTTTTTAGGTCATAAATGTTAAACAAATGACAAAAAATAATTAGGCAAACTAATATGGCTTTGTCTAATTTCGCCATTTTGAACTGATAATAGGCCTATGTAACATGTAGCCTAGTGTAATAGTTTAGGCTACTGTCATTGTGAAGGGACAAGAAACATGAACAAAGCCGTTTTCATCATGTTAGGCACAGGATTAATAATGATTGTGTACATATTAAGGGGAAAAAAAATTGTAGCCTTTAGTAAATTTAAAAAGCCAACTTTAGGAGGGGAAGAGACAGGGCAAGATAAAAACAAAGAGAAAAAGAGTGTGATGGTTTTAAAGCTGTTGTTATCGATTTTTTTTTTTTTTTTTGCCTTCACAATATCTTAAAATGCACATCTGTAGTTTAGAGAAATCCAAAATTCGGAAAATCCAAAATCCAAAATTTTCCCGGGAAAACCCTGAACAGCCCTAACTAACCTGCCTCAAATTCGGGACCATAGTGATTATAAAACCATGCATTTACAAATAAATCTTGTAGCAGAGCTGCAGAAAGCGTTTTTCGGTAGTGAATATGTATTAGCTACTAAAACTTCTTTGTCGTTGTGGAGAGAGCAGTGCAAGGATGCTTAGTGTAACGGTCACCAGGTGGAGTGCCCTTGAGAGTCACCAGAGGGCACTCCACACCAGATGGTCATGTTTCACTCACAACTACATTTCCCAGAACTCACTGCCCGTACTCATCATCACTGATCACATTCACCTGTACCTCATTCATTGATTGCATTCACCTGTGTTTCATCCTGTTAATCTGTCTATATATGCCTTGTGTTCACATTCACTCACCGCTAAGTCTATACTGTGTGTCTGCATTTCTGAGCGGTTTTCTGTGTTTGTTTGTCTGTTTTTGACTTTGGATTGTTCTTGGACTCTAATTATTGCTGCCTACCCTGACCACTGCCTGTTTCTTGGATTCCCTTTGTTTATTCTCCATTGTCCTGTCTGCTGATATTTTCCGTGGGCGAGGGTTTCGATTACCTCTCTTTTTTTTGACCATACATGTGTTTGCATCCCTGCACTAGTGGCGCTCGACCTGTAACTTTTACGTCTATCGTCCCTAGGGGCCACATGCTCTGCAGCACTGTCGCAAAAGTCAACAGTCCTGTGTCTTTAGATTGTCAAGTCAAGTCACATTTATTTATATAGCGCTTTTCACAATACAGATTGTATCAAAGCAGCTTCACAGAGATAACATGAAAGTAGTACAACACAGATCAATAATATTGCTAAACACTAAATAACCCCAACTGACCAAGCTCAAAGCAAGCCAAAAGCAAGGCGACAGTGGCAAGGAACCAAAACTCCATCAGATTGGATGGAGAAAAAACCTTGGGAGAACCCAGGCTCAGTCTGGGGCCAGTTCTCCTCTGGCTTACATTCATATTGTTTATATATAAATATTAAATATAAATATTGTTTATGTATAAAACGGCGCCATAACATATCGCAGGCGTTGAGTCGTCTCTTCACAGGCGTTGGTCTTCTCATCACAGGCGTTGGGGCATCCGAAATCCCTGTGAGAGGCTGGAGACAAAACTGGACCTGACGAACGCCATTTTTCTCGGGACAAGCGTCCCGAGATAACAGCAGAAAGGCAGATGGGAAATAATTAGCATAGCTGATGTTCATAATGATTTCCATTATACGGGAGTCGGTGTTAGAAACCACTATCTCACAAACTCTCCGTAACGTGAACTCTCCGCAACCCAACCATACGTGCCGACCCGTTTGACTAAGGCTGTCAAGCCCCACTGTCGCGGAAATGCGTTTCAGTGGCAAACGGTTCCGGTACGGCATAACAGAGGACTAAAAGGTAAGCATTATGTGAATGCTTGACTAAAGAGATGCGTCTTTAATCTAGTTTTAAACTGTGTCAGCGAGTCAGAGGCTCGGACCGTATCGGGAAGGCCATTCCAGAGTTTTGGAGCTAAATGCGAGAACGCCCTCCCTCCTTTACTGGACTTCGATATCCTAGGAATGACCAGAAGCCTTGAATTTAGTGATCTTAAGGAACGCGGTGGATTGTAGGGCGAGAGAAGGTCCGTTAAGTACATAGGAGCTAAACCACCCAGATAGCAAACTGACATTGAATCAACGTGGAAATATGACATAGAAACAACGTTGATCTGACATTGTTTTGCTCATCGAATTAACGTTGAACCAACGTCAGACGCGTCATTCTTTCAAAACTAACGGAAAATTAACTTGAAATCAACGCGTTGTTTCAACGTTATGAAAGCAAACCAATTTTCGATTTTCATTTAGCTTTGAAACGTTGGTTCAACGTTAATTCGATGAGCATAATCAACGTTGTTTCAATGTCATGAGAGATGTCGTTTCCACGTTGATTCAATGTCAGTTTGCTGTCTGGGCATTTAGGGCTTTATAGGTTAGTAGCAGTATTTTGTAATTGATACGGAACTTAATAGGTAACCAGTGTAGAGATGATAAAATCGGTGTTATATGACCATATTTCCTTGACCTAGTAAGAACTCTAGCAGCTGCATTTTGTACTAACTGTAGCTTGTTTATTGAGGATGCAGGACAACCGGCTAATAAAGCATTACAGTAATCTAGTCTCGAGGTCATGAATGCGTGAACAAATTTTTCGGCATCAGAAACAGATAGCATGTTACGTAGCTTAGCAATGTTTCTAAGGTGGAAAAAGGCTGTTCTTGTAACATATGAAATATGATTTTCGAAAGACAAGTTGCGGTCTAGTATAACACCCAGGTCTTTTACTGTAGTGGATAAAGTAACAGGACATCCGTCTATATTAAAGTTGTACTGTAAGAGGTTTTGTGAGTAGTTTTTTGGACCAATAAGTAATACCTCCATTTTATCTGAATTTAATAGCAGGAAATTACGCGTCATCCAGCATTTTATATCTTTGAGACACTCTGTCATTTTAGATGAGTTAGTGTTTTCATCTGGTCGTGATGAAATATATAATTGAGTGTCGTCAGCGTAACAGTGGAAATTAATTCCATGTTTTCTTATAATATTACCAAGTGGCAGCATATATATTGAGAATAGCAGAGGGCCTGAAACCGATCCTTGCGGTACTCCATAGTCTACAGACGTTATCTTTGATTTTTCCCCATTTAAACAGACAAAATGATAACAGTCCGACAAGTACAATCTAAACCAGCTTAATGCCTGTCCCTGAACACCAGTATAGTTTTGTAGTCGATCCAAGAGTATTTTATGATCTATAGTGTCGAACGCAGCACTAAGATCAAGTAGGACTAGTATTGAGATACAGCCTTGGTCAGAAGCTAAAAGTAAATCATTTGTAATTTTAACTAGCACAGTTTCTGTACTATGATGCGGTTTGAATCCTGACTGGAATTTTTCATAGATGTCATTTTCTTGCAAAAAAGAGCACAATTGAGCGGATACAACTTTTTCTAGTATTTGGACATAAATGGAAGGTTTGAAATGGGTCTGTAATTTGCCAAGTTATTTGCATCTAATTGCGGTTTCTTAATGAGAGGTTTTATACCTGCCAGCTTGAATATTTTTGGAACATGACCTAAAGATAAAGACGAGTTAATAATATTGAGGAGAGGCTCTTCCACTACAGGTAATAGTTCTTTCAGTAGTTTAGTGGGTATTGGATCTAATAAACATGTTGTTGGTTTAGAAGCAATGATAAGTTTATTTAGCTCCTCCTGTCCTATCGTTGTAAAGCGGTGGAGTTGTTCTAGAGGGGCCATAATTGAAGCTGAGTCATAAGACACCATAGAGGATTGTACATTTATAATTGTGTTTTGGATGCTTTCTATTTTCTCATTGAAGTAATTCATAAAATCATTACTACTAAACTGTAACGGTATATTTTGCTCTGGTGATGTCTGTTTATTTGTTAGTCTAGCCACGGTGTTAAATAAAAACCTTGGATTATTTTGGTTATTTTCGATTAGTTTGCGGAGATGCTCAGCCCTGGCTGTTTTTAGTGTCTTTTTATAACGTGACATGCTGTCTTTCCACGCGATTCTGAAGACCTCTAAATTAGTTTGTTTCCATTTACGCTCTAAGTTGCGAGTTTCTCTCTTGATAGCATGCGTAGCACTGTTGTACCATGGTGCTTTAATTTTCTCTGTAACCTTTTTTAATCTAATTGGTGCAACAATATCTAATGTACTAGTAAAAATGGTGCTTAAACTGCTAGTCATTTCCTCTAATTCATCTGTTTGTTTGGGTTCACTTAGCAGCTTGAATAGATCAGGTAAGCTATTTGAGAATCGATCTATAGTGGTTGGAAGGATTGTTCTGCCTGGTCTATAACGTGGCGCAACATGACATATTTCAGCAGTACGTATTATGCAAGTCACCATGTAATGATCAGTGACATCATCGCTTTGCGGTATAATATATATATATCAGTTGGATCGGTTCCATATGATATAATTAAATCTAGTGTATGATTTAGACGGTGAGTGGGACCACTGACGGTTTGTTTGACCCCAAAGGAGTTTAATAAGTCTGTAAACGCAGCCCCTAAAGCATCATTTGTATTATCTACGTGTATGTTAAAATCTCCAGCAATGATTGCTTTATCGACATTCACCAATAGATCTGACAGAAAGTCTGCAAACTCTTTTAGGAATTCAGCATATGGCCCTGGAGGTCTATTGTCACGTATGAGAAAGAGGACCCACAAGCAAAGGGCAGTCAATGAGTGATTTAATGTTTCAGAAGAGTTAACACAGGAGCCGTCAGGCGAGTAAATCCCATAAAGGAATCTCAATGGTAAAGGAACAGAAAGTCTCTTAATAACAGAACAGAAACCTGCCGTCTGGATCAGCACGGACGGTCACTCAGAGGAAGAGACAGGCTGGGTCCGTAGAGGGCACGGGAACGCCAATCCTGAACCACTCACGATGCTGGAAGTGTAGCAGAGTAGAGTCGAGGTAATACAGAGTACAGAACAGTTTCTACCAGACAGGACAAGACACGACAGGATCAGGAGTGATATGCACAGGTACATAACATAGAGCAATAATCTGACAAAGAACAGTAAGAGAGAAGCCATGAAATAGAGAGTCTAATCAGAGATAGTGAGAAACAGTTGGGAAGGTAACGAGGAGGTAATGAGAAGATGAGCCACAGCTGGAGGTGACCGGGATAATGAATGAGTGATGCAGGTGATGTAATGATAGTGACCAGAGATAGTGACCAGAAGGGGGCAGAAAAGGAACAGGGAAAGAAAGAAAGAGCCAGGATCATGACAGTACCCTCCCCTCAAGGAGCGCCTCCTGGCGCAACAGAGGAGGACTGGCGTGAGCGGTAGAAGTCATCAATCAGCGAGCGGTCCAGGACGTCCCGGGATGGAATCCAACATCTCTCCTCCGGACCGTATCCCTCCCAATCGACCAGAAATTGATGACCACGACCCCGGGGGCGAACATCGAGAAGTCTGCGAACCCTATAGACAGGAGCGCCCTCGACGCGGACAGGAGGAGTGACAGGCCGAGGGGGGGCACGAATGACGGGTTTAATACATGACACGTGAAAGACCGGGTGGACGCGCCGAAGATTGGCAGACAACTTGAGACGAACAGAGACAGGACTGAGTATCTTAAGAATACGGAAAGGCCCGATGAATTTGGGGGCCAGCTTGCGAGAAGTGGACTGGAGAGGAAGATTAAGGGTAGATAACCAAACTCTCTGACCCACAGAATAACGGGGACTCTTGACCCGAAGTCTATTAGCGGCTCGCCGGGTACGAGAACGAGATTTAACTAAGGCGGACCTAACCTCTCTCCAAGTACGCTTAGCACGTTGAATGAAGGCTTGAACGGACGGCTCCTTAGATTCAGTCTCCTGAGACGAAAAGAGTGGAGGCTGGTATCCGAGACAGCATTGAAAAGGAGAAAAACCCGTGGCAGAGGATGGAGCGGAATTGAGAGCGTATTCTGCCCAGGGAAGCTGTTCTGACCACGAAACCGGATTGCGAAAGGCGAGACTACGAAGGATGCGACCGATGGTCTGGTTGGCACGTTCCGCTTGACCGTTGGTTTGTGGGTGAAACCCAGAGGAGAGACTGGCCGACGCACCAATAAGACGGCAAAACTCCTTCCAAAACAAGGAAGAGAATTGGGGACCCCTATCAGATACGACGTCAGAGGGAAGACCGTGGATCTTAAAAACCTGGTCGACGATAATCTGGGCCGTCTCCCTAGCAGATGGGAGCTTGGGTAACGGAATAAAGTGAGCGGTCTTAGAAAAGCGATCAACGACGGTCAGTATCACGGTGTTCCCCTGGGAGGAGGGAAGACCCGTGATGAAATCCAAGGCAATGTGTGACCAAGGACGGGACGGTAACGGGAGGGGACGCAGTAGCCCGGCCGGAGGCGAATTACCCGACTTAGTCAGGGCGCATACCGTACACGAAGCGATAAAACGACGGACGTCGCGCTCACGAGAGGGCCACCAGAATCTTTGGCGGATGGCGGCGATGGTGCCCCTAACGCCGGGATGGGGAAATAGTTTGGATGAGTGACCCCATTGAAGAACCGCGAGGCGAGCGGACGGAGGAACGAACAGAAGACCCCTGGGACAAAGACGAGGGGTAATAGCGTGGGCTAAAGAGCGCTTGACCAAACGTTCTATTCCCCAGACAGCTGCCCCCACCACCACGCCCCTAGGAAGGGTCTCCTCTAGGGGTGTAACGATTCACTCGTTTTCTCGATGCATCGATTATAAATCCTGGCGATGCATATGCATCGATCTTGAAACATGTATTTTGAATCGTGAATCGTTTATTTACGTGAATAATCGATTTAAAAGGCTAAGAATCGAATTAATCACGATTTTATAGCGATTCAGTGGTTTAAAATATATAAACACAACCTTAAAGTGTTCCTGGTACAAGCTGCCTCACGCATTGGCCGTCATACGACATCCGCATTTGATTGGTTTCAGGCGCTCACGCTTCTTACGCTGAAGCCCGGTCGGTCAAATGCCTGAAAGATGAGTTTATCTTTCTACCTGTTGAGCTACTCATGTCGTGATCAGCTTGTATTACCGCAAATTAGTTAAAATCTCCCGGAATCTAGAGCGAGCGTGCATACAAGACAGAGGTTGTGCTCCAAACCGCGTATCGCGCGTTCACACACGGCTGCACGCACTCGGCAGAGAGGGAAAGCGAGCGAGACCACCTTGCGTGTACGGAGAGTCCATGTAATAAATGAATGAAAGCGTTTTATTTCATAGTGCCCACGCAATGGCATGGCAGCTTTATCAATGGCTTGAGTGGTTTGCCTCAAAACTATTGCTTTCTCGACAGAGAGCTCAGCTGGAGAGCTCAAACATGGACTGCTCAAAAATCTGTACGTTATGAAAGCATGAGAGCTATGGGACCGAACGCGAGCAAAATCCAGTGAAAAGATGATAACGAGTGCACTGAGAGGACGCAAAATGAAACTAATGAAAACGTCTCCATTAATTTGTGCATACGTCATTTAATGCAATACTTTAAAAGCCTTTTTCAAAATATTTGCTACTTGCAAATGCTAATTTGTAGGCCATTGAATTTTTTTTTATAATAATATATTCATTAAAATTAAAAACAAACATGAACTAACATTAACAATGGACAAAATCCCCACTATCTGATCCCTGAAGGCCGCTGTAGGCTAATTCAAACCCAGACAAAGATGGGTGAAGCATTGAAATAATACTATAATGCATATAAAAATTAAGAATCGAATTAATCGAATCGCATCGAATTTGGATGTGAATCGCATCGAATCGAATCGTTCTGAATTTGCACAAATCGTTCATGAATCGAATCGAAAACCTATGAATCGTGAATCGAATCGATTCGCTGTCTACCCAAAGATTCACAGCCCTAGTCTTCTCCTTTCTGGGAACAACCTCTGGGGAAGTAAACTGTCGCGAAAGAGCGTCTGGCTTGAGGTTCTTGGACCCGGGGCGATAGGAGATGGAGAAATTGAAACGCGTAAAGAATAGCGCCCAACGAGCCTGGCGCGCGCATAGTCTCTTAGCGGAGCGGATATACTCAAGATTCCTGTGATCGGTCCAGACCACGAACGGGACCACTGAACCCTCTAGCCAGTGGCGCCACTCTCCGAGAGCTAGACAAATGGCTAATAATTCTCGGTTACCAACATCATAATTTCGTTCGACGGGCGAAAGGCGATGTGAAAAGTAAGCGCAGGGGTGAACCTTCTCGTCAGAAGATGAGCGCTGGGAGAGAATAGCCCCAACGCCCACCTCTGATGCATCAACCTCAACAATGAACTGTCTAGAGACATCAGGAGTACGCAAAATAGGAGCAGAGGAAAAAAGAGACTTGAGACGATCAAAAGCGGTCTGAGCCTCCTGCGTCCAGGAAAATTGGACCCTGGCGGATGTGAGGGCTGAGAGCGGGGCGGCAATCTGGCCAAAGTTGCGGATAAAGCGACGATAAAAATTCGCAAAACCTAAGAACCGTTGCAGAGCAACACGCCACTCCGTGACCGCACGGACCTTCGAGGAATCCATGCTAACTCCCTCCGCGGAAATAATCGACCCCAGAAAAGAGATGGACTGAGCGTGGAAAGTACACTTCTCGGCCTTAACAAATAATTGGTTCTCGAGAAGACGCTGGAGGACCTGTCTCACGTGCTGAGTGTGGACTTGGAGAGAGGGGGAGAAAATCAAAATATCGTCAAGATAGACGAAAACGAAAATATTCAACAATGGTACCCGCTTCGAGCGAGTCAGACAAATGCTTCTCTAGGGCTTCGCGTTCGGGCGCGGAGAGCGAATAGAGCCTCCCACGGGGAGGGGTGGTGCCAGGCAGGAGATCGATGGCACAATCATACGGCCGGTGAGGAGGAAGAGAGGTGGCCCTGGAACGACTAAAGACTGCTCGAAGATCATGGTACTCCCGGGGAACTCCAGCCAAATCTCCCGGCTCCTCCTGAAAAACAGAGACAGAAGAGAGAGGAGGAACAGCAGACACCAAACACTTAACATGACACGACAAATTCCAAGACAAAATTGAACCTCTGGCCCAGTTAATCTGGGGATTATGTTCGACTAACCAGGGGTGTCCTAAAATTACTGGACTAGAAGGAGATTGCAAAACTAAAAAGGAAATTGTCTCTCGATGATTGCCTGAGATGGTGAGACTCACCGGGGCGGTGGGCAAAGCGGGCTCTAGTGAGGATACTACCATCAAGTGCGTGGATGGAAGTGGAGTCATCACGTTCTAGGAGGGTAATCCCCTGTCTTCTAGCCCAACCCTCATCCACGAAATTTCCCTCGGCTCCAGAATCGATCAAAACCTGACAAGAGGTGGAATACCCAGGCCAGCGGAGTAGTGCGGGAAAAGTAGTGCGCGTGCGTGTCGGAGGGTCCAGAACTGACGCGCTCACCAGTAACCCTCTCTCTACTGGTGAGCGTTGGCTTTTACTGGACACGAGGCGACACGGTGAGAAGCAGAAGCACAGTACATGCAGAGGCGAGCCATGATACGGCGTTGACGTTCGGCTGCGGAGATCCGTAAGCCTCCCAGCTGCATGGGCTCAGAGTCGGAGGCGGAAGGTGGAGCAGAAGAGGGAACCGGAGTTGTGAGTAGAACTCTCTCCAGACCCCGGCTGCGACGGCGCATCTCAAAACGCTTCTCCACCCGGATGGCCAAGTCGATAAGAGGGTCCAGTCGAGTAGGTGTCTCCCGGGCAAGTATCTCGTCCTTAATGTCCGCATTGAGCCCCTCGAGAAAGCGGGCAACTAGGGCAGGCTCGTTCCAGTCGCAAGAAACAGATAAGGTGCGGAATTCAATCGAGAAATCTGCTGCTGACCTTCTTCCTTGGCGCAGCGTAGACATGAGACGAGAAGCCTCCGCCCCATATGCTGAGCGGTCAAACACCCGCAACATCTCCTCCTTGAAAGCGGAATAGCGGCGAAGACAGTCAGCCTCCGAAGTCCACATTGCGGTTCCCCACTCCCGCGCTCGGTCAGTCAGTAAGGAGACGACAAAGGCAATGCGGGAACGATCAGTGGCGTAAGTGGAGGTCTGTAGTGAAAAAACAACCTCACACTGAGTCAAAAAGGACCTGCATTCCTTGGGCTCACCATTTCATTTACAATAACCGCCTTTGGTGTGAGCGATCTAATGTTTAGAAGACCTAGCTTTAGAAATTGTTTTTGTTCACTGATATTTAGATTTTCTGTTTTGATTACAATAAGATTTTTGCTTGATCCTGCACTAGATTTATTATTTGGCTTCACTAAACGAGGAATAGACACAGTTTCTATATAAAGGCCTGTTCACACTGGGACGAATTTCGCGCGTGTTATTCGTCGACGTTTAACGCCTCGTGACTAAACAATGGGCGCCAATGTGAGTGTTCACACCGACGTGAAAAACGCCACGCGTAAAAGCGTCATTTTTTAAAAAACACCTCGGGTTCGTTTTTTTGGTTTGACGCACCGCGTCAAAACCTATCCGACCAACGAGATTGGCGGGTTTGCTCACGTGTCTGGTACTTCTGAAGTTACAGTAAAACACAACTCAAGGGCGCTCAAACACAAAACGGTCTTGCCGAGCACACATACGGCGAAGAAGAGATAAGATACCTATGGGCAAGATGAATGTTGAGCTGCTGGTCTCGGAGCATAAAGAGCTAAGATAATATTTATATTAGTATTTCTGTAATAATAGTATAGTATAGGGTGACCAACAGTCCTGTTTTCCCGGGACATGTGTAAAACGGTCACTTTGTGCTTTATAGAAATCTGAGTTGAGATGAGAACTGTGCATACGGTGTGCGTAATGTCAGTTAGATTTTGACAAGTGAGGAGAGGAGAACCGCTCTGCCGACTCTTTGTATTCTTTCTTTTATTTTATTTTTCTATTGTGACCAGATGTTTGTTTGTGGGGTTTTTTCTCGCTCGATCCCCATACGAGGAGGACGAGTGTTTGAGTGGTTTTATTAAACGCGGGGAAATACGACAACTCTCGTCTCTCGCGCATCTGTTCATCCGACATCTGCTATATTTTTATCTCTGGGCAACATCTCAACTTTGCGTTACACATGTCCTGTTTCCACGTCCTGTCCTGACTGTTTTTAAGTGATGAAAATGTCCTGGTTTTCAAACAAAAACTGCTGGGAAAGATCAGTTATACAGCAAAATATAGATGGGCAAACAAGGTGGACGAGGAAGAAAAACAAGATAAAGAGAATGAAAACTAAAGATATAAATAGATTTTGTTAGTTCGTTTTTGTAAGTTTGTGAGAGCTATTTTTTGTTACATTTGGAGGCATTTCTTTTAGTTATTTATTATTTATATATTTATTTTTCTAATACAGAAGACATTATTTCTATCATTATTTCATTCGTGTTTTTTCTATCTGTCATAATAAAACATGTTGAGACATGAATATGATCACCCTAGTATAGTATTCTATTATTATTTCTGTTTTACATTAAGCGCCATCTAATGTCAAGGAATGAATTTGCATGTTCACTCGGCTTATCGTCAGCGAAAAACGCTTGGGTGTGAACACAAAAAACGCGTTGAAAAACGCTGACGAATAAAGCGCGCTGATATTCGTCCCGGTGTGTACGGGCCTTAATGTTCCACACTATGCATATTAGTTAAGTTTGGACCGCAAAGGCTGTGATTTGGACTTTGACTTACTAGTCATCTGGTGCATAACGTCTTAGAGATGCTGTCCGAGAGCACAGCCGCTCCGATTCTGCTGGGATGGAGTCCATCTGCACGGTACATCCTGGGTCTCTCCCAAAACAGATGCCAATTATTTACAAAGAGCAGCTTCTGTTCATTACACAATGACATTAACCATTCATTTAATGCAAATAGTCTACTGAACCTTTCCTGTCCTTGTCTGTACGTGGGAAGCGGTCCAGACACGATGATCGCTGCTTTAGGCGCTGTGCTGCGTATCGTCTCGATCAGGCTCCTGTAGTCCTTCTTCAGAACCTCCGTCTGCCGCAGCCTGATGTCGTTCGCTCCCGCGTGCAGCACAACAGCTCCGACACTCTCGTCACCATTCAGGATCTCGGGAACCTGTGCAGCGACATCAAGAACACGAGCACCAGGAAAGCAGTGAGTGCGCACCTTACCTTTATCCGAAGTAGTAGCGCGGACATGACGGACCATGGATGTGCCGATGATCACGGCGTCGTCGCGTTCCGGCTCGCGAAGAGGGGAGAAGCGGCTCCGGGTGGAGATCTCGAAGTCCGGGAGGGGCGGAGAGGCAGCTCTGGTCCTGGCTCGTGTCTTCCGCTGTGTGATCCATGGTCCATGTTGCTGTTTCGGTGCCGGAGTGAATGAAGCCCGAGATGATCGCGTCCTGGGCAGAGTAACATACGGAGTAGACGAAGTCGGACTCAAAGAGTTAACGTTACTAACCACTGATTTGTGAGTGTCGGCGCGTGATTCTTCAAGCGATGAGCGCCGATCCAACAGCTCGGCTTGCTTCACCAGCAGACCACGCATCTGTTTCTCGACGTATTCCAGCTCCTGCTTCACCGTGAAGAGCTCGAACGTGTCCTCACCTGCACTCAGAGGTAATGTTAGACACGCATCTGATATGTTCGCCATTATAACAGATAAACTGGTCGTCTCATTTGCGCACGCGTGGAATGCTAGCGGGCTAAAGTCTAGTAGCCGGGATTCGTAAGGTCGGATATAAGTAGCGATATCAAAGCAATCCAATTGTTTTTATAAGGAATAGTATCGAGGATAAGTTCACGTGATATGTGATGTGATATGATATGATATGATCACGAGAAAGTGCTTGTTTATAAATAAGTGTTAAAGAAGAAAATCAAGGATTAGTGAAGAAATTCTCCGGAGCTACAAACACAAAACCCTATACCCTATATTTTCCTATAACCCTATTTATCCTCATAACCGATCATACAAACCTGTTTCCCTTAAAAAAGTTAACAATATTCTAACCTGTGCTCTGTCACCTATATTCAACACTCCTTTTAATGTTAATGTTAACTCTTGTACCCCTAACATTATCACTCTATGTGCTTCATACCTCCTACATCTTATTATTATGTGCTCCACTGACTCCACTTCCTGACACCACTCACACAAGCCTGTTTCATGTTTTCCTATCAATTTCAGTGATTTGTTTAAAGCACAGTGGCCCAGCCTTAACCTTGTCATTACAGTTTCCTCTCTTCGGTGCCCACCACCTAATCTAGTTATTTTCACACTCTTTTGAATTTGATATAAATGCCTTCCTTTCTCCTCTCTTGCCACATTTGGTTAGATTTTTCCCAGACAATACTTTTAACCTCTGCTTTACTTATTTTAATATGCATTTATATATTTTCCTTCTTTAATGCCCTTTTCGCCAATTCATCCACCAGCTCATTCCCTTTCACCCCTACATGTGCTGGAACCCACATAAATTGTAACTGTCCTCCTTGATTTGTTATCCTTGTTACTGACTGAAGGACTTCATACAATATATCCTGACGGCTCCTAGAATGAAAAGATCTTACACTCATTAGGACTGAGGATGACCTATTTCCACCCACCTTAACGCAACTAACACTGCCACCATTTCCACTGTATTTACTCCCAAAAAATCTGATGTTCTTCTATTAATTCCTATTCCTTTTGCAGGTATTTCCACCCCATATCCTGTCACTCCTGTCTCAGGTTTCTTAGAACCATCTGTATATGTATGAAGTCCTTATATTCTTTATTTATATGGTAATTAAATGCTCCAACCATATCTATTTGATCTTTTTCTTTCCTTTTTAACTCTAACAAATACCAGTCAATATCTGGCCATACAAGTACCCATGGAGCCACCATCGGAAATACAACTGCAGGGCTCAACTTCATATCACATACTCCTTTTGCTACCTTATTACCTACTCGATTTAAATTATAGTTGCAGCCACCAAAAGAGCATTTTTACTGTCCAAGACAGAGCTGAATCGCACTTGTATGGCCTGTAAGAAAAAAATACCTTCTTTTAATCCCTTTTAAATATTTTCTTATAATATTACCAAGTGGCAATATTACCAAGTTTTCCCCCATTTAAACAGACAAAATGGTAATGGTCCGATAAGTACGATCTAAACCAGCTTAATGCCCGTCCCTGAACACCAGTGTAGTTTTGTAGTCGATCCAAGAATATTTTATGATCTATAGTGTCGAACGCAGTGCTAAGATCAAGTAGAACTAGAATTGAGATACAGCCTTGGTCAGAAGCTAAAAGTAAATAAATTGTAATTTTAACTAGCGCAGTTTCTGTGCTATGATACAGTCTGAATCCTGATTGAAATTATTCATAGATATCATTTTCTTGCAAGAAAGAGCACAATTGAGACATGTTCGAGCGGTTCTACAGCGACTAATCCAGCACCAGTTGTACGCCAAGATGGAGAAGTGCGAGTTTCACCAGACGTCAGCAACCTTCCTGGGATATGTGATTAGTCCTGATGGAGTCGCCACGGATGATGGTAAAGTTCGAGCAGTCCTGGAATGGCCACAGCCCAACACTCTGAAAGAGCTCCAATGCTTTCTCGGGTTCGCCAACTTTTATCGTCGCTTCATAAGGAATTTCAGCTCCGTGGCAGCTCCCCTCACATCCTTGGTTAAAAAGGGACACACCAACTAATTGGAATGAACCAGCAATTCAAGCTTTTAACCTCCTTAAGCAGCGTTTCACCTCTGCACCCATCCTGTCCCATCCGGATCCCGAGGTTCCCTTTCTGGTCGAGGTCGACGCCTCCAATGCTGGAGTCAGTGCGATTCTTTCCCAACGACGGGGAACTCCTCCAAAGTCTCGCCCTTGTGCTTTTTACTCTCGAAAACTCAATGCCGCTGAGAGAAACTATGATGTGGGAGACCAGAAACTTCTCGCTATGAGGGCAGCCTTCGTGGAAGCATTGGCTGGAAGGAGCTCGGCACTCTTTTACTGTTCTAACAGACCACAAGAACCTTGAGTACATGCGCACCGCCAGGAGACTTAACCCCAGACAGGCACGGTGGTCATTATTCTTCAACCGGTTCAACTTTTCTGTCACTTATCGTCCAGGATCCCAGAATGTCAAGGCAGATGCCCTATCAAGAAAATATGACTCGACACCAGAAGATGCAAGATCCATCCTGTCTCCTGACCTCATCATCGCTCCCGTCCAGTGGGACATCGAGACAGAGATTGAGCAAACCAATGCCCAATCTGAAACCCTTCAGCTTGCCCACCTAACAAACTCTTCATGCCAGAGACCCTACGGAACCAGGTTCTGGAACAGGTCCATTCTCATCCCAGCTCAGGTCATCCGGGAATCACGGCCACCACTCAGCTGCTGCAGAACCGGTTCTGGTGGCCATCATTAAACCAGGATACCGTCAATTTCATCTGGCTATGCCGAGTCTGTAACACCCAAAATTCGTCACGACAACCACTGGCTGGACTGCTACAACCTCTTCCTATTCCTCAGCGGCCATGGTCCCATATTGCCTTTGAAAGGCCTGCCGCCTTATACCCCAGGCCAAACTACCCACTGCTCTACAGACCACTGAACTCATATGTAATCTGGTGTTTCGGTTTTACGGCCTCACGGAGGACATTGTTAATGACAGGGGCCCCCAGTTCACCTCCCGAGTATGGGGGTCTTTCTTTCAGACATTGCAATTCAATGTCAGTCTCACGTCAGGCTACCATCCCCAGTCGAATGGGCAGGTCGAACGCCTTAATCAAGAAGTCACCCAGTTCCTCCGCACGTACTGTCACGAACATCCAGAAGACTGGAGTCGTTACTTGTTATGGGCCGAGTACGCACAGTATTCTCTCCAGAAGCATTCGACTGGGCTGACTCCTTTTCAGTGTGTCCTGGGTTTTCAACCACCCTTGTTCCCATGGTCCGGTGAACCTACCAATGTCCCGGCTGTTAATGATTGGCTACAACTTAGCGAAGAGACCTGGAACCAGGCACATGTACACCTCCAACGGGCTATTTGCCGCCAGAAGAAACAAGCAGACCGCCACCGTCACCCCGATCCTATTTATCAACCTGGTCAGTGGGTCTGGTTATCGATCCGAGACCTGATACACGAGGTCTATGAGAGTCTATGAGGCCTCTATGAGACACGAGGATCATAGAACCTGTCTAAACTGTCGCTCACGTTGTCCGGAAGGTTAACGCCCATTACCTTTACGGGCGAAACGTGAGCTCCGGTCAAGATGTAAATATGTGTCGCACTGCAGTTCAGTTTGAGGCAGAATCAGACCGAGAAAGCCGCGATGAAGAGAGTCAAACAGAACCTCACCACACACGGCTCTTACTAAACGTTTCTGAATGATAATTTGCTAAATTTTTTAACTTTATGCACGTTTGTTTTACACAATAGCATCTGACTGGCAACAATAGCAACTGACTGGCTACTAATGTTAAACACAAACAGCGTTGGCAAGTTTACGTTCTTGATCAAAACGAAAATAACGTCATAAAGCATATATACATGAAAAATACGTTTAAAACATTAGTACTTATACAAAATTCAGGTCCATAATGTTTGTACGCTTTGTCGTAGACACAATAGCATTACTATTAGCCTATAGTGGCTATAAAGCCAGCGCTGGCATTTGAAAAAAATAAAACACAAGGCTACGTCTGGAATTATACATGCAAATACATTTAAAATGATTAAGTCTTAGCCTACTTACAGGTTGTGGCCCAACAACTGCTGCCTCTGGTTTTAAAGTTGAAACTGTTTCACGTTTTAGTAACAGTTTCTTGTTAAATCCGGTGTTGAACTCGTGGAGATTCTGGAAGCTGTCTTTCGTAAAATGCGCAGCACAGAGAGCTAGATTACGATCGTCACTTTCAGGAACATAATCAAACATAAATTGTATCCATTGTTGACGAAGTACAGCGTCTGTGGGAAGTTGGAATACAGAAGACCTGACAGCTGGATGAACAACTCACTCGACGAGCTGGAGCTGCTGAAATATGCGCATGTCCTTTTCTGCATATTCCGGAGGGAGGGTTGATGCAAATGTGTGGGTTAGTGACGTACCATAACCCAGCTGTAGTCCCAATCGAGTCGTTTTTGTAGGCAATTATGCTTCCTGATTCGATATCTCTGCTTACATTGAACTTTCAGCGCTGCAACTTATCTAAATCCAGATTATCTAAATGATTATCAGATTATCAACTTATCTAAATGCAGATACTGTTCATGCACCAACAGCAACATTACACACTATTTAAAATGAAAAAGTGAAATCGCAGTCAACCCCCCCTTTAAGAGTAATACTTACCAATTGTAAAAAAGAAGTGAACAGAACATTGAACAGACTTCCAAACAGTAAATAGAATAAACCGACGACCTTAAAGACGGTCACTGTGGAGACAGAGGGGCGTGACGAAAGCCCTCCGCTTAACACACTCCGTGTCGTAGCAACAGTCTCGTAGCAAAAGTCTTCTCCCAGGGTTGCCTTCGCAAAAAGCATCATAAAACAAATACAGCAGAACAAAAAGAAGAAAAAAAAAGTTGACTTACCCTCTCCCACAGCAGGGGAAAGACCTTTTCCATACTAAGATTGTAACTTACATACCTACTAGCCTACTATCACATTGCTTGTCCCTTCTGTTTGCAAAGTCCGGTAATGAATGCCTACTTCTCCGCTACACTTTGTCTCTTTACATGAATGCCCGCATGTCGGCGACGCTCAGTGTTCCCTCTGCCGCTTCTTCAGATGCTGTAGTCCAGGCTTTGCGCAAAATCTCTTCTCGGCAGTTCTCACGCTCGTCCATGTACGTGTATTCCCACGTGTATTCCCAACTCGCGCAGAGTCGCTGCCGCTCTCGAAAGAGTAGGGAACGTCTTCACTCCTGTGTCCAAATAAATCTTCAGCTGTGCAGGAAAGGGCAACACAGCTGTCACATTCTTCTGTTTTTGAGTTGCTTAATAACTTCGCGAACCTGTTTACGCTTCTTCTGTGTGTCCGCCGTGTAATCCTGATCAAAATACACCCTCTGGCCCCGATAGGTGACATCACGGCTTTTCCATGCCATTGGTATTATTTGTTCTTTGACTTGGTAGCTAGACAATCTGACAATTATCGACTGCGGTGGTGCTGAGTCTTTAGGCTTCAGGGTCAGTGAGCGGTGTGCCCTCTCCACACCTTGATCCATGTCCTCCGGTAGTTTGAGTGAGGTCCGTATCATGTCAGTTATAAAGGAAATCATGTCGTTTTTCTCCTCTCCCTCTTGTATCCCATTAATGCGCAGGTTGTTACGCCTCGCTCTTGACTCAAGGTACTCACACTTAGCTGAAAGTTCGGCTTCTCTTCCTAGCAAATAGCGCATCACACGGTCATGACGGATTAGTTGGTCTTCCGCGTCGCTCATTCTCTTGTTGGTGTTGCCAATTTGTTGCTCAAGATTAGCCGTTCTCTCGAGTACATCTTTCAGGGATGTTTCCACCCTAGACAGCGTAGCTTTAGTGTTGTTAGAAGCGTCGGTGTGTTCCTGTCTCAAGTGTTGTAACTCCACGAGGACCTTCGCCATTTTATCTTCGTTCACGTCCATGTCCACTTCAGCATGTTGACGTATTTCTTCTTTTTTTGTAGATTTACTCTTCGTGTCAGCTTCTTTTTTGAGTGTAGACATAATCGATTTTGTTTGACAGTACTTTATAATGAAATTTAGGTTATATAGTAGGATTTCGTCTAGTTTTCAGGGCCTTTCCCCAGAGTAGTAAAATCAGACTGCTTCTTCGCTCATGGCATCACCGGAAGTCCCTGTAGATGACAGTTTGAAGCATAATAACTCGGACTGCACTTGGCCATTTTCCTTCTTCCGCTACAGTCTCAAATAGAGAGAAAAAAACATCAGGGTCATGTTCGTTGAATTTAGGGAGCAGTCTTAAATGACCAGCAAAGTCAAAACTGCCAGACAAATGCAACCTTTCACCACCCTCTGATGTTAATATACCATCCTTTATTAATTGTAAACGTTCCGCCTGCAGCTCAAACCCCGGTTCTGATTTTTCAAGCTCTATTTTTTTTCTGTGCAAATTCAATTTCGCGTTGTTTGACTAAATTATCTCTTCTTAATTTTTCAATCTCCAACTCATACCGTTTAGTTTCCATGACCAAATCTCTATCTTGAGTCTGTTGCATTTGCAAAATCTCTTTTTCTGTTCAAAAGACAACCCTGAAAAAATATCTAACGGAATTTATTTTTCAATGTCATGTTTTTTCTTTGCAGGAACAATCAGAAGATTATTTTCGATTAAACAATCTCTCACAATAGAACGGAGTTCGTTCTTCTTTATCTTTTTATCCACGTCACCAATTTTAAAATGCTCTACCAGTTCTCACAATTGTTGCTTCACAAACAAATTTAACACGTCCTCCGAAGGAGCTTTAACAAATTCTTCAACGGATGTCATTTTAACCCTTAAACTTGTAGATTTAGCCTACATTCTCAACTTAAAGTAAGAGCATTTACAATTCCAGTAAGGCACAAATATAACACTCATTCACTGTCTCCCCAACTACCCTGCCTATCAGCCCACTAAACTGCACTATGCCTAATCTTCATGGAGCTTTCAAGAGCAAAGCGGCATTAAACACCAGATACCGATGGTTCTGAACGGAGCAGTACAGCCCAATCCGTAGCCACGGCGGTGTGCTTCACCCAAAAGCCTGCACAAAAATAAAAAATAACAAATTAACAAATCAACGCAAAATAACAAATCAACGCAAAGCGTTGCTAATACTTACTAGGGGAAAATGAATGAGGTTTCATCTGTACCCTAACAAAAATGCACTTACCTTCAAATGACGACTACCTTTAACTCACAGAACAAAACAAATTTAAATGTATCTCAAAAAATAATACGAATAAACAAGGACTTTTTTTGAACTTTTCCAAATTATCATTCAACTGAGCATACATGAAAAATAAGACAAAATTAATATTGTATGATCTGTGGAGAGACAACCCTTCTTCATTCGGTGGGTAGTATTACTTTTTGTACATTTGCCACCTAAAAGTGAAAGTTTTTTTTTTTTTTTTGTCACGTCCGTAACGGATGCCTCATATTAAAATGCGTGTGTAGACTGTGTTAGGGGTTAACAGTTAAAGGACCCAGAACTCCCTTGCCTCTTCAACTGATATTTTTCTAATGTATAAAGGGAGTATGGATAAACAGACAATTCAATATAATGGTATTAAATGCATTTTCTGAGAATTTACATTTCAAGTTTTTTTTACCTCAAATGTCATGTCCACACTGGAATTGCCCGTTTTTAAAGAATTTATCCTCAACTAGTTTTGTGGTTTAGGTCTACGTATTTTTTAATGTTAACTCTAAATAATAATAATTGTAATTTAAAGATATGGTAGCATTGGATCTAGACGGGAAGGATAACTCTGGGAGTTGAAAGGGCTGTGTCGTGATTTTGCCTTCTCACGCACATTTCTGTTTCAAATCGTATGTCAGCCATCATTTCTACTAAAGAAAATGACAAAAAATAGTAACCCACAGTAACTTGGATAAGTAACTTTAGTCTGATTACTGGTTTGGAAATAGTAATGCGTTAGATTACTTGTTACTGAAAAAATTGTTCAGATTAGAGTAATGCGATACTAAGTTACCGGCATCACTGATAATAAAGCCATAAAGTAGGCTATCTTACAACTCAGGACAGCGCCACTTCTCACAAATACAGACAGGATTGGAGATCAAAAGTTTAACTGACAAGTAACCACGATCAGAGGCGTTTCATCTGAGAAACGCTGTGATTGGTGGATAGGATATGGAGCAGGCGACTGACATCGACATAACAAATGAATGTAGCAGTCTGGCACACATGGGTGCTTGGTATTTTCCGTGAGTGCTCAAGCCCCAGAGCACCCACGGTATCAGCGCCTATGCTTTCATTCATATTACACATTGGAACGTTGTTGCTGTTCACGCTCAGGGACTTTTTTTTCTAGCGGAAGGAAGGCTTTTAGTGATTTTACTTCATGACAGTTGCTGTAATGAACTGCTCCGAGACTTGGAGATGAAGATCCACATGCAGCTTTATTAAGATTAGTCGTACAGGCAGGGTCGAGAATCAGCAGACAGGGCAATGTAGGACACACAGTGGGAATCCAAAAAACAGGCAGAGGTCAGGGCAGGCAGCAATAATCAAAATCCAAGAACAATCCAAAATCAAAAAAACAGAAAACAAACACGGAAAATGCTCAGAAATGCAGACACAGTACAACAAGACTTTGCAAACAGTGAATGTGAACACAAGGTATATATAGACAGACTAACAGGATAACAGGGACTAACAGGTGAATGTGATCAGTGATGATGAGTCCGGGCAGTGAGTTCTGGGAAATGTAGTTAGTGAGTGATAATAGTCTTATCTGGAGTGCCCTTTGGTGGCTCAAAAGGGCACTCCAACTGGTAACCGTTACAGTTGCATTAATACATTTTATTACTTTAATATTTTTTATTGAGCAGTAACCGTTTTATAAAAGCAATAATGTACTCGAGGCAAGAGCAATTCATATTGTAACATTCGTTTGTTCGTTGAGTTAAGTTGCTGTTTGTTTGAAATAACAAACCTGTTCACCTGAAGGAAAACTCGACAAAGAGCTACTAGAAGACATCCTGTCATAGCTTTTTGGTACATAATGGCTACTGTCTATGCAAAGCAAGTAGGGCTGCACGTTTTCAAGTTTTTCATTAACCGTTAACCGAGGCCCTTATCGGTTAATACTCGGTTAACCATGTGCGCGCCGCAACCTTGAGATACAGAGTTAATTTTTAACACCTTTAATGACTGGTTGGACCCCATTTGAAACTAAATTAATTTATAGAAATAAAACGCAGTGGTAAGTTCAGAGCAGTTAAAGTAGGCACGTTTCCATCACCCTTCAAACTGAAATTGCCCATTGAAAATACGCACATGGCAACACGTCCATTTCGCAAAAACTCCGTATCCGCAAATAATAATAATAATCATCATTATTGTAACATTTTATTAGGCTGCATATGTAGAAGACGCTTTTATCCAAAAAAGGAACAAAGCACAAATAAACACAATATTTTGACGCATATCCAGTGTGTGTGCTTTGTGGAGGCTGCGAGACGCCCATGTGAACACTTGCAGTTTCATTGCAGTTCTTTCAGTGGAAACAACTTAAAATACTCTTTCATTTCTGGTCATACAGAAAATAATAATACATTATTCGCAAATACATTTATTTGCGTAAACTCACAATAACTAGAAAACGTTGTGCTTTAACAGAAGGCGCGCTTCATGATCTCCGTGAACTGAAGCGCGAGAACTGAAACAGCAACAGCATTCGAATTTGTTCGTTTTAAATTGGACATTTAAAGCTTTTGTAGACTAAAGCTTTAAATGTCCAATTTAAAACGAAAAAATTCGAATCGAAAGCCAATATCTTCTGACTGTAATTATGTAGTCAGCTAATTATGTAGGCTATTTCTCTCTAAAGGTGCATCCGGGGATGGAGATTTGTTTTTAGCAGAAACTGATTTAGAAAACAATAGTTTATTAATAAACAATTAATGCCTCGTTATTTTATATTATTTTATTATCAGACACATTTATTATATCTTATAAATCATCTAAATCCCCTTTCTGTAGGCTGTGGTTACGGCTCTTCTCATTCAGCACTGCGGGGAAAATCATTTCCAGGTTCTAATCTGGCCTCAGAAAACCAGTAAAATCTTTTTTTTTTCCATATTCATTTGTCAAATATTTTAAATGTTTAAAGGGGCAAAAAAATCAAACAAATATCTGAAAATTCGTCGATATATAGCCTATATATTTTTGCGCAGCATTTGACGTAGTCCTACAGTTCAAATTAACATTTTGGTGTTCAACTCTGCGTTTTACAAAATACAACAACCGTTCATTTTTCGTTTTGCAATTAGGCCTACGGATTAAATAAGGGGAAACGAATGAACACAAAAGTAGGCTACACTGACCGTTTGGACATATACGAGGCAGAGTTCTTTTTTAAAATTCATAAAGGATACAAGGAATAGCCTAGACAAAACCTCAAAGAAATGCCACAATCAAGACCGCGGAGCAGAAATGAGGGAGAAACACACAGAAACTCTGTGACTGTCCCTGTCATTAATGCTTGGATGACACACCACGTCTCCTTTTATAAATAATAATGTTTAGTGCAGTGGCTGTGATAGACTACCAACGTCCGTTGCCATTATTTTTGGAATGGCTTATCGCGAAAAAAAATGTTTTAGTCGCATAACACCGTTAATAGAAACGCTGCCATTTCACAATATTTTTTTATCGACAATCAGAAAATAAAAACGCAAAAGTTTTGTGCAAATATGAATTGACGCCACTTAACCGAGCAAAAAGGTTTCACTCGGTTATCCAATTTTAAACGGTTAATCGGTTAACCGGTTAACCATGGACACCCCTAAAAGCAAGGCACTGGAGAGCACAATTCGTTTGAATGCAAATTACATTTTCACCGTTAGATGGGAGAGATTCCTACACATTGTCCCTTAAAGTAATTTGTATAAAACCAACAAGATGTCAAGTTTCTCAAACGCTTGCTCATTTCATTTGACCACGCCCAAGCACAAAAGAGATTGATATGCAAATCTCCACGAAGTAACACAAATGCGCTCATTACCTAAAAAACAAATCAACAAATTTCATCAGTCCTCTGCTTTTCGTCGAGTTTAGAAGACACACAGTGAGCTTACATTGGATTTACCTCAGAAGAAGAAGAACGCGATTTGAAGACAAGAAAAATGTTAGGTAAAAATGTATTATGAAATATATTAGTTAGTGTTATTGTTGCATAAACTTAACATTGCAGTTGAATTGTTGCTACGTTTATTCTCTTGTAGATCCAAAACAAATATCCCAAGGTGGAACCCAGATAGCAAACTGACATTGAATCAACGTGGAAATATGACATTGAAACAACGTTGATCTGACATAGTTTTGCTCATCGAATTAACGTTGAACCAACGTCAGACGCGTCATTCTTTCAAAACTAACGGAAAATCAACTTGAAATCAACGCGTTGTTTCAACGTTATGAAAGCAAACCAATTTTCGATTTTCATTTAGCTTTGATGAATGCCGCGTCTGACGTTGGTTCAACGTTAATTCGATGAGCAAAATCAACGTTGTTTCAATGTCATGAGAGACGTCGTTTCCACGTTGATTCAATGTCAGTTTTCTTGTTTGGGAAGACAGTGACAGTTGGAGTGATACTGACGATGAAGTCATGAAAGAAGATGAATTCTTTACAGAGAGTGTTCCTGCACCACCTTCTTATTTATTCCTCTAACTGCCTGGAAAAAAAAAACTAAGAAAAAAACAAACAAAAAAAAGGATCACTTCAAGGGACTGCTGTGGACTAACATTATCTCTACAGGCATTCGCACAATCCAACCACATTTCAGTTTTGCTTTTACAGGCCACAGGGTTAAAATACAAGGATCAACCAGGAACACACTTGCTTTTAAATGCTCTGGCTGTTGCCTGTTCACTGATTGCCCAGTAAAAGTTGATGTTGTTGTGCATAGTGAGAACACGCTTAAAGCACAGGTGTCTTTCAATAGTGACATGGTAGTTCACAGTAAAACAGAGCTGCAAAGGTGACCGGTATGCGCCGATGACCAAAAGGAAATAAATCAGCAATTGCAAACAACACTACCAAGGGCACTCTATCTTAAGAAAATCTGTGGAAGAGTCTGGGTGTCGAGATGAGGCAACATCGCCAGGTGTTATGAAATCCATTTCCGGCATGGAGACAAAGAATGAAGGGCAGGAAACATAAAAATGAAACACTCAGTCTTCAGATGATGGTAGAAGAAAAAAGAGATGAGCCAGATGAGGTTATGCAGAAACCTTAAAGGGTTTGATGCTTTGGTCGAAGAAAAGCATTGACATATTCCACCAAATATGCAAAGAAGACATAGTATATCTTGATGCAACAGGAAGCATTGTGAAGAAAAGTAAACACAGCACAGTCCTTTTTACGTTTACGAGCTGGTGGTCCGAAATCCAAATAAGGGTTCCTCTCCTTTTCCAGTAGCTTTTCTAAAAAGTATGTGTCCTGTGACCACCTCATCTATAATGTATTTTCTTAGTGCTTCCCAGACAGATCATGCCAAGCAATATGGACACAAAAACATCAGTCTACTCATTATAATATGTGATGGATCCATGGTCCTCATGCAAGCAATCTCACTCGTCTTCTGCCAAACTAACCTCAATGCTTTGCTCCAAAGTTATTTTCAAATATTGACAGGGAAAGGCACCACTAGGAAGTAGACTTCAGTCTTCCTATTGTCCATCTCTGTTTAAACCATAGACTGTTTGATTATTTGATAATCGAATAATCAAACAGATAATCAAATTGATGGTAACGAATTATTCATTATGAGTGGACAATGTTTTTTTTTTATTTCTCTCTCAGTGCACCCAAGAACTGCAAGCTGGCCATGCATATTTTTGGACTTTTGACCACAGCAAGTTCCATTGTTGAGTTTGATGAAATGCTCCTTAGTTGCACTGTCATCTTCTCAAGCCCATGCAGCTCTGAAAATGCTGAGAAACGCTTCAACAACATCCAGACTTTGTTGACCAGCAGTGGGGAATCAGCTTTTGATGACAGCAGTATTGTTCCTGAGGACCTTGAGGTACACAGTGAACTGTGGACTGTTTAATCATGTATTTACTGATGTCCAGTGTAAGTGGATTCATATGTAGAGCGTTATTTGTATTCTATTCTATTTTATTTATTTATTTACTATTTAAATGTTCTATGCTTTGGCAAGGTGAAGCAGTGTGGACCATTTCAGAGCAGCAGATCCTCAATAAAAAAGGAGACTGGGTATATATTGCGGTATGCTTTTTTTTCTTCTACCACAACCCTAAATAACTAATTATGAACAATACAGCATAAAGAAGCTACAGAAATAAGCTCTATATATGTACATGCAGATTAAACAGAAAATTTAATATTGAAATTTGAGACAATATTTAAATATAGGCAAGCTCGCAGTTACGAGTAATGGAAACCAGTACATCTGCGTTATAATCGACTACCTTACAAAGTGCCCCCAGGCATACCCACAGAAAACAAAAACAGTGCAAGAAGTAAAAGAATGTTAACTAAAATTTGTGTATCAGTTTGAGGCCCCTCAAAGAGTACTCACCAATCAAGGAAAAGTGTTTGTCAATGAGGTTAGTTTACATGCAAACATTTACCTAAATACTCTGATCTCATTAAGTTTATTCCTCATCCCTTTCAACATCTTTATTTTATAATTGCAGCTCAATGCATATGTCTGCAAGGTGCTGAACATTGAAAGGTCCCTCTGCGCCCCGTACCACCCCCAGACCAATGGACTCGTGGAAAGAATGAATGGAACGATCCAGGGGTGGGTTTTAAATATTGTATTCGGATTTTAATTAAAAGTTGCCAATGGGGTTGTTGCCCTTGTTTGGCTGCTGCATAAGTCAGCTGTGTACACTGCTGTAGTTTAGCGGATGAAGAATGGTATTAAGGTAATGTGTTTGATTTCCAGGAAGCACATTGGAGGTCAGCTTAGTTCCAATATGGAATGGCATATATAAGACTTATTCTAAGTCAATGAATTTATAATGTTTTAGATTTATGCATTTATAATAGAACGCATTTGAAATGTATGAAATCAAAGAGCATGGTGTAAGTGTTAAATGTTTTAAAATTGAATGGTTGTTATATATAATAATATACTTATTGATATACAGAGCTCTCTGCAAACTGGTGAAATACCAGCCAAAAGACTGGGACAGGCACCTGGACACAATCATGTTTGGTTTACGAAAAAAAGTTAAAATGACAACCAAATACTCGCCATTTTTTTAATGTTTGGGAGAGAGGCATGTTATCCCTCTCATATAGCAGAGCACTACAGGGTAACTAGATCTTTTTTTTTACATTTGAAACAGATGTTAACAATCAGTTACATGTTTCAATATACTAACCAAGATGAGAACTTTCTTTTCAGACTGACAAGACTGTGGAGGACACGGTGTCCATTGAGGAGGTTACAGAGTCCACTCTTAATTTAAGTAAAATTAATGGACGTAAAGGGGAACATTAGAAAAAGCCATGGAACTGTAAAAAAAGACTGAAGCAACCCTTTACAACTTTCAAAGTTGGGGACAATGTGTGGAGGAGAAACATCAGAGCCGAACAACGTAAAGGGGACAAACTTGAATCCAACTACCTTTTTTTACTGTACTGCTTTAACTGCTTTAATACTGCTCTGACTGGAAGAGATTTTGATGGAGAGCGGGAGAGTCTTCACTCCAATGAGGCGAGTGAAGAAGTAAATTACTTATTATACTGCTGAGAGTATAAGAAGTCGCTGAGAGCGTCATTAAGGGTAATGGCAGCAGAAACGTGCTCTGTGGGGGCCCCGCTGGGCATTACTGGTGTAGCACCACTCCAGCAGAGTACGTCCCTGGGCTGGAGGCCCAGTTGCACCGTAAACCAGCTCAATCTCTTCCATCTCATATAGGGGTATACTGGAAGAGATTTTGATGGAGAGCGGGAGTCTTCACTCCGATGAGGCGAGTGAAGAAGTAAGTTACTTATACTGCTGAGAGTATAAGAAGTCGCTAAGAGCGTCGTTAAGGGGAGAAAAGTGCTCTGTGGGGGCCCCGCTGGGCATTACTGGTGTAGCACCACCCCAGCAGAGTACGTACGACACTCTACGTCCCTGGGCTAGAGGTCCAGTTGAACCGTAAACCAGCTCAATCTCTTCCACCTCAGATAGGGGTATACTGGAAAAGATTTTGATGGAGAGCGGGAGAGTCTTCACTCCGATGAGGCGAGTGAAGAAGTAAGTTACTGCTGAGAATATAAGAAGTCCCTGGGCTGGAGGCCCAGTAGCACCGTAAACCAGCTCAATCTCTTCCATCTCAGATAGGGGTAATACTTTATTTTATTTTATTTTTACTCTTAACTGTTTTTATTTATATTGATTGCATTTACTAAATGAGCACTGTGCCACTGTTCGTCCGACTGTACTATACATTTTATTTTCGACACTGTATTTTATTTTTATTATTGATTTTTTTATTCTAAACTGTTTTAATTATTCTGACTTCTTTTGATTATTTTAATTTCTTCCATGTAAAGCACTTTGAATTGCCACTGTGTATGAAATGTGCTATATAAATAAACATGCCTTGCCTACCTTGGGCCATTTACAATCATTTGCTTGGAAGGCAAGAGTGCCGATCTTGAAAATGCGATGGGTGTGACTTTCCCCAAAATTAACGTTGATCACTTAAAGCACCATATTGGTGAACTACCCAGAGTTCCCCAAAGATTAAAAAAGCAGTTTGTAATCTTTGTAAACAAAAGCCTTCCAACACATCTACAGTTCTCCCTAGCAAACTCCCTAGACTGCTCCTCCCTGGCAAGTCCCTCTCCTGTTGCTACAGCCTCCACACCAGCCCTAGCATTGTCAGACTCCACAATTGACATTGACCAATGTATGTAGTGAAACAAGATCAATCTTAATTTTTTGTTGAATTGTTTTTTTGTTGTCATGTCACTGTTTCACCGTAAGTGAAAAACTAAATTATGTAAGACCAACATTTGTTTTCTCTTGCCTTTCATATTCAATATCATAAAATGTACAGAGGAAGACCATGCTTCTCTATGTTTTTCTTTTTACAGGTGTGAGTGAAGCCTGGGAAGGAAAGAATGTTTATGTTTAAAAATTTTCTTTGAAGACATTTGGAAAACCTGCTCCCTCTGTACAAATTGAAAGTGAGTTTAGTCTTAGCTGTTTCATGGGTCTGGTTGTAACGAATGGCTAGGCAAGCTGGTAAGACCCAAATGCAAACTTTAATTACATAAACCAAAACAAAGGCATGAAGCAGAAACTGAAACAGGAACAACAACAGGTAACCTAGACAATAAATATACTAGACAAAGACACAGGGCAAACAAGAGGGCTTAAATACACTGACTAATTACAAGACAAGGAACACCTGTGAACAATGACCTGACAATTAACAAATGACAAGACGCATGACAGGACCACATGACAAACAGGGAATCACATGACAGACAAGAACGAGGAACAAGACACAAAACCCACACCGTGACACTGGATTTTAAAACCATAAACCTTTATTAAAGGTCACCTGCCCAACTAAAGCAAACACTGATCTCCATAATGGTGACTTTAAAAATGTGACGTTCTCCTTCAGTGATTCTGCTTGTTATCATCAGGTGTCTTCAACAATATCTCAATCATCACTCAATTATTCACTTAAAAATCTCATTAACTTTAACACTCTTGAGTCTGGATCCAAAGAAACTCCCAGTAAAGTTCATTTAACACTGGAGTTTTTGCTGTGGGTGGAATAAACTTATGGCAGGACTTTTACTTTCTGACCCCTGGACACACAACCAATAATGTGATGTCCACGTATGTGGACAACCAGGTCTTAGGAGGTTAAGGGAATATGTAAGTGATTGTTGTTGAGCATGAACACCTGCTGTTAACAAGCAGAATCACTGAAGGAAAGAGGAACATCAAGAACAGAAAATAGATAAACACAAGAACTACAACTGACTTCAGCCATTACACATTATTAGACTTATTATTAACCAGTATGGCTTTATTTTTGTCATACATCTATAGATGTTGTTGAGATGTTTAATTAAAAATGTTTGGTTTGAAGTTACCATTATAGAGATCAGTGTTTGCCTTAGTTGGTCTGCTGATGCTGTAACATGAGACTTTCTTTTGACGCTGTGAGCTGTGTTTTAGCAAGTCTCACTTGTGCAGACACACAGTTTAGTAATGATTTGATTTGTGAAAATATGACAATCATCACAATGTCTGTTCATTTACTAAAGAATTCATTCTTACTCATTCAGAGTTTAATCCTCAACCAAAAGTGTTACATTACCACCAATGTGAAACCACAGCAATAAATTATGACTAATTTTTTTCACATATCATACATAAACCAAAACCGAGCTACAGTCTTGTAGAAAAACCAAGATATCAAAATTTAGCACATTAATCTCAATAATGGTGGCAATATTTTTTTATTCATGCAGCAGTGCATGCTGAGAGTTTTATAAAATCCTGGAACCCAGCATGCACTGCTGCATGAAACTCTTGAATGTTACCGTTGTTGAGATGAATATAATAATTGTTGATGTCTGTGTGTGTCTGACTTAATGTGGCGTTCTATACCAGGACAGACTAAACACCGACTACGCCACTCTGGGAATTTCACCCAGAGAATGATTTTTCTACCCAAGCTCTATAAATCCAACAGCTAAAGACACACAGATTCGTGTACAATAGAGCCAAAGACAGTGTTCAATTTTGAAAGCACAACATTTATTAATTTCAATAATTTAACAGTTTAAAACAATTGTCTCTCGGGGAAGAGAACACAAAACAAACAAAAACAAAAAAAACAAAAAAACAAAATTGCTGAGGCTTACCGATGGAGGCAAAGTATTCAAAAGGTGGTAAAAGATCCCAGAACACCCCCCCAGTAAACACACAAACACCCCCAATAATAGCAAATGCAAACAGGGAAGTCCACAGCACTCCAAACGGGGACAACACCACCCAGACACCAATACCTCCACCGGCTCTCAGCTACTGCAACAGAAAGAAAAAAAAAGAAAACCAAAGAAGTACGCAAATAAAACACACACTCTTTCAACAAAGATTTACCAAAAAGAAAATACAGAAATCAGAAAATCAATATTTTTCTTATCACAAAATAAACAATAACTGCCAGAACCAACTAAGGCTCTAAAGGGGCAGTAAAAATATCAAAAGAAAATAAACAAATAAATAAATGTTCTCAATTCAATAATCAAAGAAAATCAAAATCAAAATAACCTTCACAAAATATAAACAATAACTGCCGAAACCTACAATGGCTCTACAAAGGCAGTAGAAATATCACAAGAAACAAACAAATAAATATTTCCCAACTCAGTAAATCAAAATAATAAACTTAAACAAAATGACTGCCAAAACCAACAATGGTTATAATACAGCAGTATAACGAAAGATATATATATAAATATATATATATATATACACACAAACCCAGTAAATCAAAAAATATATAAATCAAATTGAAGTATAAATGCAACTTTAATCTAAATTGGAATCAAAACAAACAAACCAAAAGAAAGCAAACCCAGAAAAACAAAATTCTTACATTGACAAAATTATAATATAAAGCCCCAAACCCCTTGAGCTAGTCACGTATCATAAAAACAATAGCACTCACGAACCAAATGCCACATACTCTTGGCCAGACGGCCGTAACTACCCGGTGGCCGTGATCGACGAGCATACAGCGATCAGTCGCTGATATGCTATTTACACCAATGAGGCGGTGGCCTGGGCAAAGTGGCACATGTGGCAAACGGAGACATACATAAAACACGGCAATGTACAGCACCTTAAGGCAAAAAAAAAGGCACAATATAGTTATCAGGCAAATAGGCAAAAGCAAAACAGCAGCCAGCGAATCGGTCCTGTGCAGCTAGTGATGATCTCCGGCTAAACTGGCCTCATTCCTGTTAGCTACACAAAGAAAAACTACCATTAACCCCCAATTAATAAGAAACTAGATATAAATCCCACGTCATCTGAGATACATACCCATCGTTCAGACGTACCCGAGGGAGAAAGCTCGACGAGTGCCCACGGCACTGATAATGCAGTGTGTTCAGTGGTTCAATGAATTGAACGACGAGATGAGAGTTCGTCCATCCGGCCGGAGATCTACGAACGCCAGTAACCACATAATACTAGTAAGCAAGACGGCAGGAAACAATGTTCGCACGGAGACAGCAAAGCCACTACCCTACCTGTTAGCGCAACAACGCACACACGGAGAGAGGGACCTGGACGCACAACGCAACTTCCGGTCACCGATGAGCAGGAGAGGGCGTCAGAAGGATTACGCGCTATTTATAGGAGGGAGCTTCACACGGGGAGTGACCAAGGGAACACCAGCTCATTAGACTAACTCGTACTGCCACATTAAGCAGGATATTATTTTAATGTTTTATATGATTACAATATTATTCAGAAGACATGATTAACCAACATATTGACTTCATGTTGTACATTCACAAATTTATTTTAAAATCAGAATTTAATGTAAGTTTCATATTAAATACCGATATATATTCACAGAGTATAAACAGGAAATATCTGAGAATCAGACATATCCAGAACAATTGTGATATTATCGCATAAGCCAATAACACCAGAACAATTATGTCTTGACTTTATCTAGCTACAACAAATGTGTTTTACAACTCACTTTTACAGCAGTTAGAGAGAGATGAATGTAACAAGTGCAGGGATAAGAGACCTACTAAATCAAATACTGATCTCCATTATGGTGACAAAAAAACTTTATTATTAATTAAATCTCTGTTAATTCTCAACAAGAACTTTTGTACATGTATGAAATAAATAATGTTAAACTGGTTTGTAAACTGTTTTCACACTCAGTGTGTCTGGAAGTCAGTTGTAGATCTTGTGTTTCTCTTTTTCAGTTCTTGTTTCTCTGTCCTTCAGTGATTCTGCTTATCAGGTGTTCATCAGTGTCTCAATTCACTCACTTCTTTTCATTCAAGTGGACTATATTAGTGAACTAATGTAGGGTATAGTGTGTGATTAGGAACACAGTATCTGAGTGTTGACTTTGAGAGCTGTTAATTCACAGTATATTCCTGTAGGCCAGTTTTGTTTTCTACGGTATATAACTGTTTTAATGGAAAATGGTATGATAGTGTCAGAATTTGGCCTGTTGCCAGTATTTTACTGTAAAAAACCTGGTAAGGTCTAACAGTGTATACATAGTCTTTCTATTTCTCATATTGTATAGTATAGTTCTTTTGCATTGTGTTGGCATGTATTGTGGACAGCAAAGTTATAATTGCTCAGGAAAATCTGCTTTCCTCACTGCAGGTGTATGCCAATAAACGCTTTGAATCTCAAATAATATATTCATCAAACCTCTGACAGTGAAATGAACAGCAGTTTTTAATAATAACTAATATAGCAGTACGCATTCTTAGATGAATGCAGGAGCATAAAGTAGCTAAAACATTAATATCTATAGGATTTAGGGAGGAACTAGTCGATAAATCACTAGCATTAATCTTAGCCTGGTTGTTAGCCTGCTCTGGAGCAGGCTAGCTGCAAAGTGTAAATCTCCATAGTAACTTAATGTAGATTAATTTAGCCTCCCTTCATCCAATTATTATATAAATAACTATATTGTGAAATATATTGTTACCATGAAACAGACTTTTATTCATACCGCCCACCCCTAGTCAAGCTAAATAAGTAACAGTTAGCAGCCCTGCTATTAGAAAAGCCTATCATAACCAACATTCCTCCTTCTGCCACACTTCTCCTATGAGGATTGTATACATGCTTTATGCAGTGTATATAAACAAAATATATGCTCATTTTGAGATCTTATTTCAGGTCTATTTTTCAGGTCAAGTATTTTAAAATGCTTGCAATAACAATTTTGTGCATATTCATTACCACAATTTATCACATCATCAAATACCATCACATCCACTATCTCAATTAATTATTATATAAATATATGAATGTTTAGATAAAATAAAATAAAATAATAATAAAATTGTCCCAATAACTTTTTTTTCTTACTTAAACTGTTATTAATAATCAATGAACATGATGTACTTCAATTATTAACATTTTATTCATTACAGATCACCAAACTGGAGGCGTCAGTCTATTCAATGGACATTACTACCAGTACAGTCACCATCTGAGACAAAGACTGTGAAGTCAAGACCTGCTGCTTGGCAGATGGAACTGGTATCTTCTCACTTTCATTGTGGGATGCACAAATAGACCTGGTAAATGTTGGCAGGTCTTATATCTTAACTAATTTATCCACCAGGATCGTCAATGACAACATTACAATCACCACTACACGCACATCCACCATTACACCAATCCACAAAAAAATTGCTACACCTACCACTACTGATAACACCCAAACTCCTTCACCCACACTACACACAATAACAACAGATGTTACCGGTGCATCAATCAACATGAGGAAACAGTGCTCCAAGTGTCATACCGCCCAACATGCCTTGACAAAAATTGATACTTTCCATCGATACACTACATGCAAGATATTGAGAAAAGGGACCAGTTATATTATTAAATGTAGTGAAGAAAAAAACATTCTAAATACTATTCAGTACTAGACAGACAGTCAGGACGTTGAAGAATACTTGTTGTCTTGTTTTGTTTTTCTGTTTTATGTATTGGATTACTTGTTGTTTTGCTGTTTGGGCATTGCCTGATTTATTATACTGCATGAATTGCTGTTATTTAAACTAACATTGTTGTTTTTTTCAGTGTTATTTTGGCTGTAAGCTGCTTAAGAAGGTTATTTTGTATTTTGAAATAGGGGACAGATATTATACGATTTCATCTTCTTTCTGCTCCCTTGGGAATTAAAATTAAAAAAGAAAATGAAATGAAATATTTTGTGTTTTACCATAAAACAATAAATAAATAAAATAAAAAAAAAAATGTCCAACAGTCCACTCACGCTCATTCACAGACAATAATTACATTGTCGATTTGCACAAAACCAAACCAAGCACACCAGACATCTGCAACAGTGATGACCAACTGACTGCAGTTATAATCGACATCCCAAAAGAAAACACTCAAACAGCCAACATCCCAGAAGAAAACACTCAGTAGAAAACACTCAAACAGCCAACATCCCAGAAGAAAACACTCAAATAGCCAACATCCCAGAAGAAAACCCTCAAACAGCCAACATCCCAGAAGAAAACACTCAAACAGCCAACATCCCACAAGACAACAGTCAAACAGCCAACATCCCAGTAGAAAACACTCAAATAGCCAACATCCCAGAAGAAACGTCTCAGGTTACATATGTAACCCTGGTTCCCTGAGAGGGAACAAGACCTGCGTTAGAACGCAGTGGGAAAGCTCTGCATGATTATGTCGTGAAGCACATGTAAAATCAGTCCTATGGAAGCCTGAAACGTCAAGGCAGGTGACGTCATAGACCAGGAAACTATAAAGCACCCCTGAAGTCAGACCGCGCCAGCTTCTGAAAAACCTGAAGCAAGTCGATCAGGGCAGGCAGGAAGTATGGCAGGCAAACACAGCTCTCATTCCCTCTCAGGGAACCAGGGTTACATACATAACCTGGGACATTCCCTTTTCAAGGGACCTCGAGTTGCGTTATAACGCGGTGGGAACCCCATACCCACTACGCCATGCTGAGAAATGTCCGTTCTATGTGAAGTCCTTACGCACACTAAGAAGCAAGCAACCTAGCCCCTGGAGTGGAGAGGTCAAGGTCATAAATCTAACAAATGTATGCAGAGAGGACCATCCTGCTGCATTACAAATGTCAAGAAGGGAAACACCCGAAATTAAGGCCATTAGAGGCCATACTCCTACTAGAATGGGCCCAAACAGCCATAGGTGAAGGCTGTCCGGCCACTTCATAAGCCAGTGATATAGCCTCAACTGTCCATTTGCTCATAACCTGTTTAGATTCAGGGGACCCAATTCTTGAGTGACCCAAAGTAGACAAATAAATGTTCAGACTTACACCACAGGGCAGCTCTGTGAACATAGGCATCTAATGCCCAAACTGGACATAACAGGTTCAGTCGTTCCTGATCTGGGGTATTAAAAGGTGGAGAATAAAATGCCTGCAGCACTATAGGGCCCCCAACAAGTGCAGGTCTAAATCTCAGTGTACCACAGAGAAAACGAGTAATAAGAGGATCTCTCCTAAAAGAAACCTCCCCATAGGGGTGTGGTAGGCAGATATAGCTGCCACGTAAACCTATAGGGTAGAAGGTGATATTCTAGCAGAGAAACGGTCTTGCAAAAAAATCGAGAACTGAACTAACAGGGCAGTTAACAGGATCTAAATGACGTTCACCACACCAGGTGGAGAATAATTTCCATTTCAATGCATACAGTCTTCTCATGGAAGGGGCTGTGGAATGGAGAATGGTCTCAATGACCTCAGTCAAGAGACTGGATTCTATGAGCCGGGCCTCCTCAGAAGCCAGGCCCACAGTTTCGACAACTCCGTTCGAGGGTGAAATATCGTGCCCCCTGCCTGGGACAGCAGGTGCCTCCCGGGCGGAATCTCCATGGGAGAGCCGTCCAGAAGAGACATAAAGTCCGACAACCAAACTAGAGTCGGCCAGTAAGGGGCTACTAGTAGCAGATGAGCCCCTTCCTGGCGAACCCTCTCCAGAACCCCCGGGAGCATAGATATCGGGGGAAATGCGTACAGGTGCAGCCTCGGCCACACCTGCACCATCGCATCCAGTCCGAGATTAGCTGGCTGCCTGAGGGAGAACCATATAGAGCAATGCGTTATACAAACAATGTGAAAGGTCGACTTGACTTTAGTTCGACCAAAGTTCTCCCTAAGAAGCTCCACCACCTCAGGGTGAAGTCTAAAATCCCCTGGGCTTCAGCCCCTGCCTCAACAGGATATCTGCTCTGATATACGAGACCATCAGTGTGTTGTCCGCCATTTGCTGAGCAACCAATCATGATCACCCCCACTTGTGAGGGAAGCATCCTTCGATAGCAATATGCGTCAACAAGAAGCCCCCGACACTGGGCCTGGGTGAGGAACCAAGGTTCTTCCACATGACCAAGGCACGAAGGCAAAGCCGCGTGACCTTGATCATGCAAAAACGTATTTCCCCTCGGAGAAAAGCCCTTGGTCCTGAGCCATCACTGCAGGGGTCTCATGAACAGAAGGCCAAAAGTAATTAGGACGCAGCTGCCATGAGACCCACCAGTACCATGAGACCCCGGAATATACTGTTTCACAGTAAGTGACTGGCCTAGATATACCCCATTATGGTTGTGAGAATCGCTACACCTAGAAAAGTGGTCCACAGAGCACACTCTTCTTGGCGTTGAGAGGCAACCCCAACAACCTTAAATGAGACAGAACGACATCTCGATGCAGGACTGCCATGAACTCAGATTGAGCTAAGATTAACCAATCATTGATGTAGTATAATACGTGAATGCCCTGGAGTCCGGAGGAGCCAGAGATGCATCCACGCATACTGTAAAGGTGTGAAGTAAAAAACCTAGGCCGAATGGGAGAACCCGATAATGGTATGCTTTGCCCCCAAAAGCAAACCCCAGGAACCTCTCTCATCCTCTTTCGGAAACAACTAAGTAATGGCTGTCTTCTGGTCACTTCGGTGCCCTGAAACGGATAACCGGCAGGGAACAACCGACTTGATTGTTCTACAACCCTCCTCGGAGGACCATTTGGGGACGCCGACACCTCGGTGCCCCGAAGCGGATAACCGGCAGGGAACAACCGAACTGACTGCGCTGTGACTCCCCTCAGAGAGTCACACCCCAGAGGAAAAACAATTTCCCAAAACCATCCCTCAGTTGCACAGTCACTATGGTGCCCTGAAGCGATGAACCAACCGAACTGACCGTAATATGACCCTCCTCAGAGCATCGTATGGGGATGCTGTGTTCTACGAACTGTGTTCTGCTTGCCTCTATTCTCTCTCTCTCTCTCTTACTCACGCACACACACACTCGCACTCACACGACACCGCTCAAACCTTCCGAAACATAGTAACGTTATTTCATAAAGTTAGGAGTTGAACCGAATTACAAGGACATTCGCGGGCTTCATTGCACAGCTTTTGCCCCTTTGCTTGATGTTATACTCTTGCAGTGCGCGTTCTCTCCTGCAGGAATTTTCCTTACAAATGCTTCACAGAGGCATTGTTTCTCTTTTGAAGTCTTTTGAAATGCAGTTGTATTATATATTAAAACTATGAAAGTCACTGAGAAGGCTGATTTCATTTTAAAATACTAACGCGCGCTTTGTGAAGAGCGCTCGTGCATGTGGCCGTGAGCGACTCATTGGTTAAATGTGCATAAACCTGCATGTCAAAATGCTTTTATGACGCAAAATTAATGTAAACACGGTCAGTTCTTAAACCAACAGGACAAACCACATTTACAATTTCAAGAGATATGTGTCACGGTGCTGGTGGAGTGTAGGCAGAAGAAGGAGACTGAAGAGGCAAAGGCTCCAATTCAAACACTTTACTTAAATTCAAAATAGCAAACAGGAACGGGTACAGGCAGGAAACCTCACACAACACGGAAGGGAACATTAACATCGACTGAGCAAGACTGAATGGAACTGAACTGAACTAAATACACAGAGGAATTAAGCTAAATGAGGTGCAAACAGGTGAAAATGATGAAACAAGACGAGGAACAGGTGGCTAATGAGGGAGTGAGTTCAGGAGAGGAGACAAGAGGATCCTGGGGAGTGTAGTGCTGATGACAAGACAGACTGGTGCAAACGACGGACTATGTGCATTAATGAAGCTTATCATATCTAAACTGAGGGGGGAAATCACTCCAGCTCTTGAATGATAAACATTCAGACAGCCTACTTTTAAATACTGAGACCACTCTTTCTTTATTGCTTGTAATGCTTTTTTTGTTTCTCTATATTTACTAGCTTTTATATTTTTAATCAACACAGTTTATATCATATTAGCTTACATTTAATAAAATAATATATTCTCACTCTGTGTTAAGAAGCAACATGTTAACAATTTCAAACACGACTGACATGTATTATGATTTTGAAAAGTTAGTCCTTGAAAGATCATTTGAACGTTTCATTTGAATCCTTTTAAAATTGAAAGCAAAGAATATTAAGTGAGAGTGCTCATACAATTTACAACAGTAGCCTATGTATAAAAAAGTGGCAGTAAAAATAAATAAATTAATTAATTAAGTGGGGTATGGCTTAACATTAGTTAAATACTCTCTTTTTTTTTTGTTCTACCGATAATGTTCTGGGAGGCCATTGTTGCTATTGTAACAAACTACACTTTTACATACCTCTGCCTTTAATGCCTCTTCCAGATAATTTCAGGACAATCGTTCTTTCCCAGTGACAAAAAATAAGAAGTGAGGGCAGGCCAACACTCAAGGACCCGCTGAATGGCAGGCAATAGCGATAACCAATGGGTTGGAACATGCCTCAGTATCTCTTTGTACTGTACTGAACTGAAGTAAACTTGCAAAACTCTTTCAGAGATTCTACTTTTTTGGCTGAGCATGAGAATTCACTGTAGATTTTTAGGACAATGGATTCAACATCATAACCTGTAGCGCTGAGAATTCTGTTCGCATTTTTCGGGGTGTTGTGGATCAAGTGACATTTGCAGTTGCCCTTTACGATGTGTGGACTGACTTCTTTCAGTTTTTGATAAACAGAATTATGCTTGCCAAAATTTATAGATGCATTGTCAGCACCATATGCACTGGTCTGGCTGACACACAAGCCATTTGTTTCTGTGATATCCAAAATTTGTAAATAGATAGCTCTGCTGGTTTCATGGGGGTCTTCGTAAAATTCCAATAGCCCATATTTAACACCCCCGTCTTCATGGAAATATTGGACTGTGTATGGATATAGTTTGGTGCTCCCCGAGTTTGATGCATCAGAGCAGACAGAAAAATATGGGGTATGTTTCAGTTCTGGCTGTAAGGTGCTAGGACGTTTTGAACTAAAGCTTCGCTTTTTGTTCTTCCACATGACATTTTTGTGGCAATACTTGAGTCATGAAAGATTTTCGCACTTACTTTATTACCACAATCTGTAGATAAGTAGCTTTGGCCGTGAAGCACTCCGTGGTATACACTACTAAGCTCTGCTACTCCTATCCTGTCTGTCTCTGGTGAACCTTTCTTTATCATAAACGTTGCAATGGCTAGATTTTTACGTTTTGCTTAATGCAACACTCTGGTGCTTCTTTGTTTTACCATGATTTTCCAGCGCTGTTTTTCCTTCATATTTAACTGAAATTTTGGCAGGACACAAAACACAGGTAGCAGAGAACGGGTCTCCTTTGGTGGGCCTTACCAATCCACTGTTTGTTTACCCGTTTTTGCCCTTTTACTGACACAGGATTGGATGTACACATTCACAACCATGAAGAAAAAACGGTTTTAATCTGAAACCAGGAAATTCTAATTTAGAAGTACATTTTCACAAAAAAACCAGGACAATTCTTGTCCCGGGAAAGAATATAAATTATCCGGGACTGTCGCTCAAAAAAAAAGAACAATCCCTGGAAAACTGGGACGGGTGGCAACGCTAGCGTGTTCACATTTGTAATTGTCGAATCGGAAATAGGAAACAACACCAATTCTGCGACACAGATAAACCTTTATTGATAGCATATTATCTATGACAAAAGAAACAACAGTTAGTGAAAAAAATTAATATCCCAATGTAGTAGGCATAGGCTATAGCCGCATGTTTTGGCAAAGTTGGAAAAAAAACGCATATCGTAAGCCTTATAGGCTCAGTCACCCCCACAGACTTAAATTAGAAAAAAAAAATGCCATCCCTCTTTGAACGAACATAAAGTCAGACCAGGCTAAATTGTCCCAATAGCCCATGGACATAGGAATTTCCCCACAAACTTGAAGTAGGGCCTATAATGAATTACTAATCCATCACAGTTGCGACAAAGAAATTCTGGCAGCTTTAAGCCTCGGAATGTAAAAGCGAAGCCAAACAACTAACAGACAATATGTCTAGAATATAAAAGGTTAAACCAATATGAACGAAAAATTATCAGCTGACCGAACTAAACATTTTAGATTTAACAGGGCTCTTATGTGTAGCCTAGGTTAGGTAAGATAGGCTAATTGGTTTAATATGACTGACCTTAGGTCTATTTTGAATTTTTTTTTGCCACTATGCAGGAATAAAATAGCATCTAGTGTCCTGCTGCACTGAAGGAGCGCTCGCTTGCAGCACTTGTTGCTGGAATGCATAGAATTCTCTTGGCAAGTTGCTGTAGTCGTGGGAATGACTGGCCTTGTTTCTCCCAAAAGGAAAGTAGATTTTCCTCTGCTTTTCCTTTCCTTTTCCTCTCCGTCTATACAGAAGTTTGCAGAGGAATACTCCTGTATTTCATCCAGAATTATTGTATTCAATTCCTCCTCCCATTCTGTGAAGTCAGTCCTAGGCTTTTTCTTTGGTGCGCCATCAGTTATGCCTAAAAGACAGATTAAATCTAATATTAATAATTGATCCATGTCTGTATACACAGCCTAATACTTTATAATGAAAGCCTACACAATCAAGATAGAATATTTACTTTTTATTTATTAAATCCAGGAAATTGGTTAATGAAACCTGGATAATACTCTGAAAGTTTGAAAGTCTTTTAGACCCGCTTTCAGAGTGGTCGCGTCCGTAATGGAACTGTCATTCATTCTTGATTCACTGTATGCTTTAGGCTGGCGATGGCACCGGTTCTCTTTAGATATGCAACAAGCTCTTTGCAGTAATCGATCATATCGACTATATCTTCAATGCCTTCGGACTCGGAGTCACCCTTTGTACTGAGCGTATGTCTCAACAACGTGTTAAGAATGTGTGCGGAGCACGGAATCCAGTGGTATGACCGGAGTGCGGCCTTAATGTTCCTTTTCCAGAAACAATATCGAATGGGCGCATATTAAGACAGCACAGGTTCACACATGCATCCGCCAGCTTCGATTTTACATCCTGTGGTACTCTATTAGGATCTCGGCGGACGAAACTTGTTAAGGTGTTCGTGGATGTTTGAGGTTTAGCACTAGCAGCATACTTGTGATGCACCATGTTAGACGTACCCGTCTTGTGGCTGTCATGAAAATACACTGCTTGGCAGGTTTTGCAAAGTACATATCCTGCACTGGTGTCATCCTGATTTACTACCTTATAAAATTGTGCCTGATGAAAATTTGACTATTTCAAAATGTGCTCGATTTTTTTCTAATGTAGGTATAGCCAGATAACAACATTTAACAATGTATACATATATTTATCATTTGAATGGTTCAACCGGCCGCCCCCTTCCCGAATTTAATTTAAAAAAAAATGTTGTCACGTCATCCACGTTTATACGCGGAGTCAGCGGCTGTAACCGCTAACAGTGCATCTCTACTGAACGGCGAACCGGCAGGGAACAACCAAACTGGCAGTGCTGCGACCCTCCTCAGAGAGTCACACCCCAGAGGTCGCCGAGGAAAAACAATTTCTCAAAACCGTCCCTACCCTGGAGGAGCCCTCAGAAGCCTGATAGCCTCGTTTTTTGTGACAGGACTTCTTATTAGAGATGGCGACAGTCCTCAGATCTTGCCTACCTCTAACTAGCTTAGTTCCTACGACCCCCCTCGGAGGATCGTTAGAAAAAGCAGGCACCTCGGCGCCCTGAAACGGCGAACCGGCAGGGAAACCGAACTGACTCCTCTTCTTTTTTCTTATTTGAAGGCTTGTTTGGGGACACTGACACCTTGGTGCCCTGAAACGGCGAACCGGCAGGGAAACCGAACTGGCAGTGCTGCGTCCCTCCTCAGAGACTCGCACCCCAAAGGGCGCGGAGGAGAAACGATTTCTCAAAACCATCCCTACCCCAGAGGGGACCACCCTTAGAAACCTTACAGCCTCTGTTGTGCACTTTGTGCTGCGAGGAGCTTAATAGGCCGAGACTGCTCCCGCCCAGCAGTCTCAGGAACATTAGATTGCGAGGAAGAAACCTCTGGAACGCCATTGAATGGCTTATTTCTTAGGCCACGTTTACACAAAACTGGGTATTTAGAGAAACGAATATTTTCGCCCTCTCTGTTTTCAAAAATAACATCGTTCACACACCCGCATAAATACGCCGTCGAGCGCCATCATAACTACTAACCAAACCTATTGGCGGCAGTGTAGGGAAAAGGATAAAGCCATGCAAGCCAATCAGAATCCTCAGAATCGACAAGAGAGAACCTAAAACGCTGTTTACACGACAACACATAACCGGCGTTTTTCAGAAATCTCCACTTTGTCCGGAGTTTTTAGAAATAATCGTTTTCTGTGATAAAAACGGGGTTTTCGTGTAAACGAGAGGCCAATCCGCAGGGAAATATCTGCGTTTTCCCTTCGTGTAAACGAGGCCTTAGTCTTCTTGAAAGCGGAGCGTCTAGAAGAACAGACATATTTATATCTTTATTTTTCCTTTACTTTTATATCAGAAAAAAACGTATAAATATATACAAATATATACAGTTCTGTGGCCACCAGCGGGAAGCAACCGAACTGGCAGCGCTGCGACCCTCCTCAGAGAGACGCCCCTCACATTCATCCATGTCCTTATATACTTTACCCACCAGGGCTGCCTAATAAAAATTTATTCATTATTTATGATGGCTGGTGGGTAACATCGGGGTTAATATCGATGACGCCGACTCGGGAGGGAGAAAGCTCGTAAGCGTCTCTTTAACCCAAGGCACTGTCATACTATGATACTTAATACCCAAACATTACTATAGTTAGACATCTGGGGATTAAACACATAAAATACAAACCGGTTTATTCCACAATCTCGACACCTCAGTGTGGAGATAAGGAAAAAACGCAGTCCCCGACGAGGAGGCTGAGATAAAGAATTTTTCTGTTTCAAGATACATTTCATCTAAAAAACTCTTCTTTATGTCCAATCTCATAATGTTTAGCTGGACAGTAAATATTTAACTGGCAACAGCACAGATAAAACCTCCTTATAAAAAAGCTCCTCTTTATTCAGCAGATATGAGCTTGCTATTCACTGATATTCTCAATATATATGCTGCCACTTAATATTATAAGAAAACATGGAATTAATTTCCACTGTTACGCTGACGACACTCGATTATATATTTCATCACGACCAGACAAAAACACTAACTCATCTAAATTGACAGAGTGTCTCAAAGATCATCTAAAATGCTGGATGACGCGTAATTTCCTGCTATTTAATTCAGATAAAACGGAGGTATTACTTATTGGTCCAAAAAACTACTCACAAAACCTCTTACAATACAACTTTAATATAGACGGATGTCCTGTTGCTTTATCCACTACAGTAAAAGACCTGGGTGTTATACTAGACCGCAACAATATACAACAACAAATATTCACAAATAAAAGTTTGACCACAAACAGTAAATCTTGAAGTAACATAACTCTCTTTTAATACTAATTATATACTGATTTGGAAACCAAATACATTTTTTTAAGAAATACCACTATTATACCATGAAACATTTTCAAAATAAGGAAAAAAAACACATCTTCAATTACTATAACAAACTTACGTATTTTCACCAGACCTTATACATACAATATGACACACTGTAAACAAAACAATATTTGCATGTGGCCACTCCCCCCCCCCCCCCCCCAAAAAAAAAACATAAAAAAACGATGAACCAAACATTGAACGACAAATGTAATTGAAAAACTTGACACTGTAAACAAATACACATTTACTACAGCCTTTAAAATAGAGCTGCCAGATTAACTATTAATACAAAAAAATACACCATCAAATAAATTAAAAGCAAAATCAAACATCATTTTGCACTTCCTGCAAATCTCTGGTCTTGGAACTATTTCACCGCTTCTAACGATGCAATAAAATAACAAGTGCCATTTGTGCCAAAATAACAATACCATTAACTAAACTAAGACAAACATCTGTGCATTTGATGCTCTGAATAAATAAAAAACGGCATCATCCTACAGTGTGTTTAACAACACGTGCGTTAAAAACAAACATTCCGTCATCATTTTGCAACAGCAAATTGTTGGTGTCCAACATCTTTTCCACAACTATATCTCTTCACTCTCTATAGCGGCCATGGATCCTGCAACCTCTTGCTGTTTAGACTGCTCACTTTCTACCACCTTTTCAATCCCGACAACGATGTCACCTTGGACTTGAACTCTCCATGCATCACCACTTATTAGATGCTCCTCTACATTTTGCCCTCTCCAAATAAAGCCTGAATAGGCTTTTTCTGCGCAAATGATGCTTCCGGTGTAGGTGGTCTATTTCTCTTCCTTCTTCCTCTTTTCAAACAATGGAAAGGAACTTGCTCCAACCAGTTCCTTCATTTCCACAATCTCGGTATTACGAGTTGTGGTCAGGTACACTGATCCCACATATTCACGTGTGCTCAGATTGCGGATTCGATAGGAGTGACTGCACAACACCAGCCCTATCTGTCCCACCCACAACTGCAGTTTCATGTGTCCAGAACTATCTTGCACGTAGCACGTCTGAGTCTCCACTCCGTACTCACTTCTACATGGCACACTTTGACCTCCATTGTGCCAACCTAACAGAAAAAAACATAAACAGTTATAAAACAGAACATCATATAACATGAAAACACCACAACATTACAAAAATACACATTATTTTTAACCATATAACTGGGCTCAATATCAATACCCTTGAACTGGGATCAATACTTTGGTATAAAAAATACAGATTTATGTTTATTACTTAACCTAAAGCTTTTTAAAAAGAACAGTCCTGTATCTGGAGTAAAAACCACACACGTGTGATCGTTGTTGTGGAGTTAACCTAACCAGTCACGGAAAACAAATGTGTTGTCATCAAAACTCATGCAACCACTTTGGAGGACTGGCACAAAATGACCCAGCCAACTGCTCTCGAAGTACCTTGTAAGCAAACGTCTCAAGCACGTAACGTCAGCACTGTCTCAAGACAGACAACGTTTCGAAGTTTCACGCATTGCAGCCACCAATAAAACTGTAAAATGCTGTATAAACTCACACAAGCCTAGTGTGTGCACACATTTGTTAGTGTGTCTATGTGTGTGTACACACGCACGTGTATTTGACTTTGTTCTAAATGCAGTTAAGCAATTACTAAATTGTATTTAATTTGTAACCATGAAATGTGCGCTTATATGCTTTTGCCTAACACGACTGTTGGTGTTATCTGCTTCTGCTGAAAAATGAAAAACTTCTAATATGTACAGTATAAATATTTTTTTTTTCTGTAATTAAAAAAGGTTAGAAATCAGACTTTGTAATAATTTCAGTCATTCTCCAAATTAATGTAGAAATAACTAAGATATATGTACGTAAGACAAGACTATTTAAAGGTGTCATATGGAATAATTGAGGTAAAAATATCCCAAAAAATGAGCTACACACATCAAAAGAATGAGAAGAAATAAGTGCAATGATGTCATTAAAAAACTGACAAGTTATAGTGCTGCCGAGATATAACCTAAATTAGCATGCTAAATTACTAGCCCCGGCCCGGCAGGTGTCGTAATACAAGTTTCGGCCATGGGAGGCGGTATGCGGGCGGGCCAAACCGCAGTAACACGAGTAAGTCGCGCCAGCTTGTGTGTACTTGAACCTGATGTCATGTCGTGATGTCGTGTGGAAATACAGCCCACTACTAAATTTCAGTTCAGGGATGAGTTAAATAAATGATTGGTCGATATTATGCATGAGGAATACATTTTGGTAAGTTGTAACATATCTTTCAACAGTGTTCGTGTTCGTTTACCATTAGCTAGTAGAGATGATCGGTTCACATGCGCTAGGGATCTGTCGTCTAACATTTACAAGCGCCAAAACTGCATTTATTGTTTGAAGTGCGTAATAAAATTAACAGAATCTGAGAGCTGAGATCGGTCTCTGTGTCCTTTTCTGTGCATGACAAAATGGATGTGGCGTGAGAGTGTGTGAAAAGTTGTGTCTCACGGTGAATTTGTGAGAGTTGGCAGCTCTGTAAGGCGCTAGCTTGGTCCACATCAGGGAATTCTGTCTGTCAAATTAATTCAAACTAATGATAAAAATGTAACATGAACAAAACGAATACCATAACCTAAAACTGCCTGGGCTTTAATTTTCCCATATCGTCGAAATGCACCGGCTTGTCTATGAGACGGCCTTTATAATTTAGTATTGAGATGTTGTTCATTTAGTCTCTAATCTCTGAAAATCTCCAAATGATCCACGTGAAACTGCGGTCTTCCAACCTTTTAATATCGTGTCAATTGATTTGATTAATATGCGCGAGGGAGCCCGTGTTGTTTGAAGACATGAGTGCGCGCGGCCGCGGAGGTATACTGCCCCCATCTGGTATGGAATATGGTGTATGATTAGATTTTTTATCCCAGAGGGCACCTTTAAGTATATTTCTTGTAATGACATCATTATATGGATGAAGACCACTATCACTGATACTAATACTGCTGCAGATGATTATATATATATATATATATATATATATATATTTGCAGATGAAAATATATACACACACATACGTAAGCAATAAGGTACGAGAGGCTGTGCTGTCACAGAAGTCTACACCAGTCACAGAAGCATTTCACTGCCCATTGGGTTTGCTGCACGGTATTTTTTTCATTACCAGTCTTCTCGAATGTGTCAATGTTACATTTCAGCACTTCAACATGACGTTTCGTATTTGTAGAAGTCTCTCCAAATTGTTCCTCAAACCACTTATCCATCGTCATGCCACCTAGTAAATCGAAATTTACTTTAAAGCAGCGCTCAGTAAGACTGGGAACTTCTTTGCTGTTTTCTCTCTCGAGCTCCCCCTACAGTTTCGGAGTATATATATATGAGAAAACTGTCGCAAACTCGCTGTCATCTCCCCGCGCTTCAATCCGTGGCGGAGATTCTTTCCGGTGAAATCACAAATCAAAATGCACACAAACGTGTCCCTTTTTCTCATGGGTTCTAATCCCGCTCTCGTATATATTTTCCCCCTCATCAAAACATATAAAACCACTGATAAACATTATATCAATTCAACCACTGATAAAAATTATTGGTTTTGATGAGGGGAAAAAAACTATTCGAGACGAGTGCGGAATTCTACCTCTGGACGGACCATCACTGTACATATGCTATCAAGGGCGTATATTTTCTATATACTCACTATAGGCCAGAGGTGGGGACAAGTCACACATGGTCAAGTCCAAGCAAGTCTCAAGTCTTAACCATCAAGTCTCGAGTCAAGTCTCAAGTCGCAGTTCAGATAAATCAAGCAAGTCAAGTCAAGTCAAGGGTTCACCCTAAGCAAGTCAAGTCAAGTCCTGATAAGTTTCAAGTAAAGTCAAGTCACACTACTAAAATAAATAGAGGTAAATTTTTTCGATACATATTTATTTTTGCACAGAAAAGATGAACTTTTATACATATATTATGTATCTTACATTTGCTATATTAATCATATGCATATCTGTGCTACGTTAATATCTGAAAATAAAATAAAATTGTGTTGTTTACACAAAACGTTCAGAGTCTAAGTGTGAGGAATAGATGGGAGGATGCAAGATGCAAATAAACTCAGTTTATTGGTTGGTCAGAAATGACAAATGTAAGACACAGATCGGGGACAACACTCAGGTGGTGGGTGAAGCAGGGACGAGATGGCGATCCGGTGGTGAAGACAGGTGAAGACGTGCTCGAGTGAAACCCAGGGAAGTGGAACATCCAGAAGACACGAGGAACTGATGAAATCCAGGAAACACGAAGTACTGACGAAATCCAGAAGAGTCACAGACGAGGCACGAGCACAGGAACACACCGAAACACAACCACAACGATCTGACAACAAGAGGGAGAAAATGCTGGGTATATATAGGGACTGAAATGAATGGCAGCTGGTGACACTAATCAACACAACGAGTAACCACACCCACACGATTACACTCACACAGACACATCAGCCTGAGACAGCTGATTCATGAACCGTGACAGTACCCCTCCTCCTAAGAACGCCTCCTGGCGTTCTCAGACTCCCTTACCTGTCGATTGTAATCATCAATAAGGGAGTGATCCAGGATGTCTCTAGCAGGTACCCAACTTCTCTCCTCCGGACCGTAGCCCTCCCAGTCCACCAGGTACTGAAATCCGCGTCCCCTCCGTCTCGAGTCCAGAATACGATTTACCGAATATGTTGGTTCCCCATCTACGAGTCGCGGCGGGGGGGGAACCGGGGCAGGCGGATTAATGTGAGAACGAAACACGGGTTTAATTTTAGAGACATGAAAGGCGGGATGAATTCTCCTGTACGCAGGAGGAAGTTTGAGGCGGACTGTCACCGGACTAATAATCTTGGTGACAGGAAACGGGCCAATAAATTTGGGAGCTAGCTTGTTAGACACGGAGCGGAGAGGAATATTCTTGGTAGAAAGCCACACTCTTTGACCCACGACGTAGACGGGAGGCTTTGACCGGTGGCGATCGGCCTTGGCCTTCATGCGCCTCCCTGCTTGGAGTAGAGTCTCACGGGCTCTAGTCCAAGTACGGTGGCACCTCTGGACGAATGCGTGAGCGGAGGGGACCGCGACTTCGGATTCCAGACTCGGAAAAATTGGTGGCTGGTAACCTAAACTACACTTAAATGGCGAGAGGCCCGTGGATGACACTGGTAACGAATTGTGGGCGTACTCCACCATAGAAAGTTGTTGGCTCCAGGACGACGGATTCTTAGCAACCAAACATCGCAACATTCTTTCGAGGTCTTGATTGGCTCGCTCAGATTGTCCATTACTCTGGGGATGATAGCCCGAGGACAGACTGACCGTGGCCCCCAGTAACTTACAAAATTCTTGCCAAAATTTGGATATGAATTGGGAACCCCTGTCAGAGACCACGTCCATCGGGAGGCCATGTAACCGAAAAACGTGATCTATGACAGTAACCGCTGTCTCCTTGGCTGAAGGTAATTTGGGCAAGGGGATGAAATGAGCCGCCTTCGAGAACCGGTCCACTACGGTTAAAACAACCGTCATGCCATTGGAGGGCGGGAGGCGGTGATAAAATCTAGAGCGATGTGGGACCAGGGTCTCGAAGGGACAGGCAGTGGTCGAAGTAACCCATCTGGGGGTTGGTTAGATGTCTTACTAGTGGCACAGACTGAGCAAGCCAACACAAAATCGTGAATGTCGCGAGCCATCAGTGGCCACCAAAATCGTTGTTTAACTAGAAAACTGGTGCGAGTCACTCCTGGATGACAAGCCACGTTGGAGCAATGACCCCACCGAATAACGTCGGACCGTAACCCCTCCGGAACAAACAATCGACTCGGTGGGCAACCGGGCGGAGGCGTTACCCCATCTAAGGCTGTCATGACCTTCGATTCGACCTCCCATACCAGAGTGGAGATGACAACCTTCTCAGGTAAAATACACTCGGGAGTCACCGGGCGTTCGGATGGATCAAAAATACGAGATAAAGAGTCGGGTTTGATGTTTTTGGACCCGGGGCGGTACGAGAGAACAAAATCAAAGCGTCCGAAAAAAAGAGCCCACCGAGCCTGCCTGGAGTTGAGTCTTTTAGCAGTTCTGATGTATTCAAGATTCTTATGGTCGGTCCAAACGATAAAGGGTACCCCCGAACCCTCTAACCAATGACGCCATTCCTCCAACGCTAACTTAACTGCCAACAACTCTCTATTACCAATGTCATAATTACGTTCGGCAGGCGATAGTCGATGAGAAAAAAACGCGCAGGGATGCAACTTGTCGTCTGAGGAAGCGCGCTGTGAAAGTACTGCTCCTACTCCCACCTCTGACGCATCGACCTCCACCACGAACTGACGTGTGGGATCAGGGGTGACAAGAATGGGAGCCGAAACAAAGCGACTTTTGAGGTTGGTGAACACTGCCTCAGCAGTGTTTGACCACCTGAACGTCGTTCGGGGGGAGTCAAGGCAGTCAGAGGCGCGACTAGTTGGCTGAAGTTACGAATGAAACGTCGGTAAAAATTGGCGAACCCCAGAAACCGCTGTAGGGCCTTACGGGAATCTGGACTTGGCCAATCTACCACAGCCTTAACCTTGTCAGGATCCACGCGCACTCCCTCGGAAGAGATGATGTACCCTAGGAAGGGAACAGACTGTGCATGAAACGAACATTTCTCCGCCTTGACAAAAAGCCCATTCTCCAACAGTCTCTGGAGCACTCGTCTGACGTGTTGCACGTGTTCCTGGAGAGACGAAGAAAAAATCAATATGTCATCCAGGTAAACATATATGAACTGGTCTACCATGTCTCTCAACACGTCATTAACGAGTGCCTGGAAAACCGCTGGGGAGTTGGACAGACCGAAAGGCATGACCAAATATTCAAAGTGCCCCCTAGGGGTATTAAAAGCGGTTTTCCATTCATCCCCCTTCCTGATGCGGACCAAATGATATGCATTACGTAAGTCCAGTTTCGTGAAAATAGATGCTCCCTGCAACCTCTCGAAAGCTGAAGACATCAACGGCAAAGGGTATGAATTCTTTACCGTGATGTTGTTCAGCCCTCGGTAATCAATGCAAGGTCGCAGAGAACCATCCTTCTTCCCAACGAAAAAGAACCCCGCCCCCGCAGGAGAAGAGGAAGGCTGGATGAACCCAGAGGCCAGAGAATCAGAAATATATTTCTCCATGGCCTCCCTCTCGGGAATAGAAAGAGAGTAAAGTTTGCCTTTAGGCGGAGATTTACCTGGCAGTAGCTCTATCGCACAGTCATAGGAACGATGCGGAGGAAGAGAAGCAGCACGAGACTTACTGAACACCTCCTTCAGGTCGTGGTACTCCGCGGGCACGTTAGATAAATCCGCTACCTCACTCTGAAACACAGAACCAGACACAGATGGACAGGCAGACACTAAACAGGACTCATGACAGTGGTTACTCCATGTGGAAACAGTGTTAGTGCACCAGTCGACCCGGGGGTTGTGTCTGGAAAGCCACGGGTGACCCAAAACCACTGGTGCAAGTGGTGAGTCCATGAGAAAAAATGAAATGAGTTCAGTGTGATTTCCGGAAGTGATGAGAGTAATGTCTTCAGTAACGTGAGTGATGCGGGGAAGTTCTTGACCATTGAGTGCGTTGACGATAATCGGGTGCGAGAGGGGTGTGACGGGGATCTGAAGTCTATGTGCTAGTCTGAAGTCCATGAAATTACCCTCCGCTCCCGAATCCAGAAGTGCGCTGGTGCAGTGCGTTGATTGTCGCCATCTCAGTCTTACCGGGAGGAGGGTTGATGTTGATGAGGTCTTCTCGGCGGAGATCCCACCCGATAGTAGCCTCATACTTACTACCGGGCTTGCTCTTTTACCGGGCAGGAGTGGATGAAGTGGCCCGCCCGGCCACAGTAGAGACAGAGTCCTTGGGATCTCCGCCTCTCCCTCTCCTCCCGGGAAAGCCGAGCTCTCCCCACCTGCATGGGTTCGTGGTCGTTTGTGGGGCTGACCGCGCTCGCACCACCGGGTTGGTGGTCCTCTGCGCCAAACACTGGGCGGCTGGGGCGCGTCAGTCTGGCTACACGATTCAGTCGAGCGTCCACTCTCAGCGCAAGTTCCACCAGTCCATTCAGTGTCTCAGGTAAATCCATAGCATAGATCTCTCTTTGAACGCGGTCAGCCAACCCATGCAGGAACATATCCCACTGCGCCGCCTCGTTCCAACGGCACTCTGCGGCCAGGGTGCGGAACCGGATGGAAAAGTCCGCCACCGAGCCTTCTCCTTGTCGCAGCTCGGCGAGTAATCTGGCCGCCTCCTTACCCGCCACTGCACGGTCGAACACTCTCTTCATCTCCTCGGAGAGTGCCTGGAACGAGGCGCAGCAGTCGTCCTTGTTCTCCCACACCGCCGTCCCCCAAAGCGATGCTCTTCCTGACAGCAGGGTTAGCACAAATGCCACCTTCGCCTCTTCGCTCTGGAAGGTGTGTGGCTGTAAGGCAAAGTGCATAGAACATCTAGTGAGAAATGCTCTGCAAAACTCAGGCTCACCGGAATATCCCTCAGGTGTGGGTAGGCGTGGCTCTGATCTCCCCGCTGCTGCAGGCGCTGGTGGTGGGAGGACGGGCGGCGTGGGGGCGCAGTGGGAGTCCGTAAAAGCTGTACCTGTTGGGTGAGCTCGGACACCTGCTTCACGAGTGCTTGCACCGCACGACCTGTGCCAGAGATATTCTCCTCCTGTTGATCCATCCTTGCGATACTGTGAGCGATGAAGTCATTGATCTGTGATGAATTTGCTGCATCCATGGTTTGGTCAGATCGTTCTGTGAGGAATAGATGGGAGGATGCAAGATGCAAATAAACTCAGTTTATTGGTTGGTCAGAAATGACAAATGTAAGACACAGATCGGGGACAACACTCAGGTGGTGGGTGAAGCAGGGACGAGATGGCGATCCGGTGGTGAAGACAGGTGAAGACGTGCTCGAGTGAAACCCAGGGAAGTGGAACATCCAGAAGACACGAGGAACTGATGAAATCCAGGAAACACGAAGTACTGACGAAATCCAGAAGAGTCACAGACGAGGCACGAGCACAGGAACACACCGAAACACAACCACAACGATCTGACAACAAGAGGGAGAAAATGCTGGGTATATATAGGGACTGAAATGAATGGCAGCTGGTGACACTAATCAACACAACGAGTAACCACACCCACACGATTACACTCACACAGACACATCAGCCTGAGACAGCTGATTCATGAACCGTGACACTAAGATGTATCGATTCTAAGATGTATAATCCAATCTGTCTAATTCAATTTAATTGAAACGGTCTAAAATGTATGAAATCTAAAATGTAATATCTTATATCTTATATAAATGTAAAATATAAAATGTATGAAATGTATGAGAATATAAAATGCAATTTTTTTTTTAATTCAGTAGTTTTTCTTATCATAGCCAACAAATGTCTTCGGAAACTCCTTTTCCTCGATTTACTGAAACCTATATGTAAAACGCATTTGCAGCTGCACAGCCGTGTATATATCTATGCTGCATATACAGACATCCCAACCTACAAGAATTCATTTCAGGGAGGTATATCTCAATGAATGTAATGTTAGGGGGGGGGGGGGGGGGTTTAATATATGTTATATTAACATATTTAAAATATGTTTAAAATAAATATAAAATAAAAATGGTAATATGTTATATTAACATATTTTATATTTAATAAATATTACATATTAAATAATATTATGTATATTATATATTAAATTTACATAAATATTAACAAATGATTGTTTTAATTATGGAATTCTCCATAATTAACTCCTAAACTTCAGTAGAGAACAATTCTTTGTAAGGAAGGAGGGGTTTCTTTATTGTACATTTATTTGCATGTAGTATGTAGCATATGGTTTGCGTTGCTTTAAATTGGTCAGTACAGCGCTGACTATTGAGTGTCGCTAGGAAACACGTCCGCGCTGCGCTGACGAATCGGCTGCGCGGCTCGGATCATTGAACCGTGCAGATGACATGTCTGCGCGGCACGAGCTCTGTAAAGCCCCGCTGTCTCGTCCCACTTTTGGTTTGTTTGGCTTCCCATATCTCTGCCGTGCACACGCCGCACGCTATGTATGTTATACGCGCAGTATCTCGCTCTAGATTCCGGGAGATTTTAACTCATTTGCGGGCATCAGGGAGACGCTATCAATATGCGTGAGACTCCCGGAACTTCCGTTTGGCGCGGTTTGAATTGAGCAGCGTAAAGGCACAGATGCCGATATATTGATGTTGACGTCATAATATATATTTTAATTAACTGTATTGCTGTTTGTTTATTATATGTTCAAGTCATTGTCGAGTCTTCCACTTCAAGTCAAGTCAAGTCTCAAGTAACTTGTTCTCAAGTCAAAGTCAAGTCAAGTCATTTTTGTACTTTAATCAAGCAAGTCACAAGTCCTGAAAATTGTGACTCGAGTCAGACTCGAGTCAAGTCATGTGACTCGAGTCCCCCACCTCTGCTATAGGCTACTCGGACATTGTGCTTATTTTTATTTATGTGCATCAGGAAGCTACAGGACATAGTCTTTCAAAACATGACCTACTCGAAAGAGAAAAAAAGAATGAATGCGTTATTGTAGCCTACCCAGCACTTTTGAAAATGCCATTCCGAATGCGTCTCTGTCCCCAGCACATTTCAAACCAAACTGACGCCCGAGCCATGTCCACTGAGGTATGATTCTCAGAACAATATTATTTAAATGTTGAGATGGTGTATATTTTTATTGTGTTACCAAACGTAATCAGTAACATTATGGTTAAAAATCAATACTATAAGAAATATTTCCGCTATTTATTTATTTTTAGTTAAGCCTACAGCTACTTAGATTATGCATTATCAAAATAAATGTTACGTTACATTCTTCTATCATTTTTCTGGTGATCCGAGTTGTCTATCGTAACGATTGACCAAAGAAAGTCAAACACGTTTAATTTGTTTATTACAAGTTTGTTTATTTTATTATTGAAGCTTGAGACCGGTGGTACTGGTGGTCTGGAGTGCCCCTTACTCGGAGTTGATGACACTTGCCAACGCTTGTAGCTAAAAAGGAAAAAGAAAATGTATCAATCTTTTATCAACATCATTTATACACAAGGTCAAACTAGCACAGAGTTGCATGTGTGAAGTTGCAATGCAATTTCTCGTTTATTTATAGTTCTGTTTGTGTAAATGTGATTAAATAAATATAAAAAGTTGCATTATTAGCTAGCAGCTCTCGTGTCGGTTTATGCATTATATATCAAGTCAGCACAGTATATAACGTTCCCTATCGAGGGAACTCAACACTGCGTCGATAAAATCGACTCTTTGGGGACGCTCCCTAAGCGTGCGCCTCTGAAGTATGAATGAAACTAATCCAATCCTGATTGGTGTTGCGTCGTGACGTAACATGTGACGGCATACCCGGAAGTATAAAAGTGACGCTGTCACAACACACACTAGCTTTCGCTCTTCAGCAAGCGCTTTATGTTGAAACTGTCTGTCTTATTTGGTGTTGTTTGTCTTATTATTGAAAGAAAGTATGGCCAGTGAACAATTCAAGAGGTGTGTGCATCCCTGTCCTCGTTACATCACGGGTGGGGACGCACACTCTCTCTGTGTGTATTGTTTGGGAGTGCAGCACGCACGGGCAGCTCTCGAGGGGGCTGCTTGTGAAATGTGTGAGGCTTTGCCTATTAGAGTGCTGCGCTCCCGGCTGGCGTGCTTTGACGAGCACGGTCAGGCTCGCGTTCCCCAGGGTTCCGGTCCCGCATATGTCGAGGCGATGCGGCGACTGAGATCCTGGGGTTCGCAGCGGGATCTGGCGGAGGAGAGTGAGAATGCTGAGGCATTTTCTCGCTCGCCATCGGCTGATCCCGCAGCCTCTGAGAGTGGTGTGGGAGCCCGCGCTGCGGTTTCTCCTACCCGCGATCAGGTCCCGGTGCTTGAGCTGTCTACTTCTGAGGAAGGGGACGTGCTCAGCATCGATGCGGACGACCGTGATCTCAGCACGCCATCACGCGGCCTGGGTTATGAGGAGCTGGTGGAGGTTGTGACACGCGCTGTGGCCAGACTAAACATCAGCTGGCCACAACATGAGCAGGAAACGCAAGTCACCAGTAAAATGGACGAGCGTTACCTGCAGCGCAGGTCACAGCCTCACCGCCGGGGTCTGCCGTTTTTCCCTGATCTCCATAAAGAGATATCGAGAACGTGGGAAAGACCGCACTCGTCCCGTATTTCGAGTCCCAATGTAATAGATTACAGCAATGTTATGGGGGCTCGAGATATGGGATATGGGAAGATGCCGAAGGTGGAGGAGGCTTTAGCGAGCTATCTCTCTCCCGAATCGGCGTCTTCCCTAAAGACCCCGGTGTTGCCTAGTAAGCCCTGCAGAGAGACATCTGCATTGGTGGGCAGGGCTTACATGGCGGCGGGTCGGGCTGGTTCGTGTCTGCACTCAATGGCGATTTTGCAGGCATACCAGGCCGACCTCCTGAAAGATTTGGATGAGGGGGAGGGGCCTACTCCTGAAGATGTCGGCGGAGTTGAGGAAGGCCACAGATTTGTCTCTCCGGGCCACTAGGGAAGCGGCCAGCGCTATTGGCCGCTCTATGGCGGCCATGGTGGCCACGGAGAGGCATCTGTGGCTGAACTTATCTGGTATTAAAGAAAAGGATAGGTCCTTCCTGCTGGATGCGCCGCTTTCGGCTTCTGGCCTGTTCGGCGACGCCGTTAATTCGGTTGTCGACAGGTTTCAGGAGTCGAGAAAACAATCTGCGGCGTTCCAGCAGTACCTCCCCCGGAAAGCGAAGGCCAAATCTAGTAGGGGGGGGCAAAGCAATCAGCCCCAGCCATCAGCCAGCTCCTCCCACAGGGCAGAGCAGAAGGAGAGCGTTTCCTCTAGAGCCCCCCCTCCGGGGTCTTGGCAACAGAGGAAACGCTCCCTAAAACCGAAGTCCTCCAGCCAGAGGGGCGACCTGAGGGACGTCATTCAGGCTAAGAGGACTTCGGAAAAGAGGTCCTAGCCAAGGCAGGACTTCAGAGGGCTGCCCCCTCCGCAGTGAGACAACCGAGGTTGTTCTCGCAACGGGGCCCTCTAGGAAAAGATGCAGGTCCGCCGTTAACAGCGCTTCGGGCCGCATCAATTTCCAGCGAAAGGACACCAGAGGCCAGCCTCGAGAGGCTGGTACCCTTAGCAGATTTTGTAGAGGGATGGTATCATCTTCCCAACATATCTCCATGGGTCCTGCAGATAATACGAGTTGGGTACAGACTGCAGTTCGCGCACCGCCCCCCCAAGTTCTCTGGGGTGGTGCTCACTGCGGTGGTCCCAGAGCAGGCTCAGGTGCTGGAACAAGAAGTACAGACTCTGCTGTCGAAAGGAGCCATAGAACGTGTTCTTCCGGTAGACAGGGAGTCCGGGTTTTACAGCCGGTACTTTATAGTTCCAAAGAAGGATGGGGGGTTAAGGCCAATTTTGGATCTCAGGGTGTTGAACCGGTCTCTGAGAAAGTTCAAATTCAGAATGTTGACCATTCCAACAATCGTGAGTCAAATCAGATCCGAGGACTGGTTTGTCACGATAGATCTGAAAGACGCCTATTTTCACATCTCCATCCTTCCTTGTCACAGGAGGTACCTGAGGTTCGCTTTCGGGGGCGAAGCATACCAATATCGGGTTCTTCCGTTCGGCCTAGCACTCTCTCCCCGCACATTTACCAAGTGTATGGACGTGGCCCTTGCTCCACTGAGACTTCAGGGGTTTCGCGTATTGAATTATCTCGACGACTGGCTTATTTTGGCCCAGTCTCGGGAGATGGCAGTTCGGCATCGAGATGTCGTTCTTGGCCATATTCAAAAATTGGGGTTAAGACTCAATTTGAAGAAGAGTGCGCTAGAACCGTCCCAGGGCACGACCTTTTTGGGAGTCGTGTGGAACTCGATTACAATGCAGGCACGTATGTCTCCTGCACGTATCGAGTCAATTCTGGCGATGGTGTCCAGGGTGAGGCTAGGTCAGGCCGTCACTGTGAAACAATCCCAAGGGCCAGTGTTGGGGGTGTCATGTCGCCGGGAAACCGTTTCGACAGACGCCTCCCTTACGGGCTGGGGCGCGGTCATGGACGGCCGCTTTACCAGGGGTCTGTGGCAGGACCATCATCGCACTTGGCATATAAATTGCCTGGAGATGATGGCGGTATTCAAGGCTTTGAGGAGCTTCCTCCCAGACATCGAGGGTCGCCACGTCCTTATACGGACGGACAATACGTCAGTGGTGGCCTATCTGAACCGACAGGGGGAACTCAGATCGCGCCCTCTGTGCAAACTGGCGCATCAGATTATCCTTTGGTCCCAGGGAAAGATATTGTCAATAAGGGCAATGTATATCCCAGGGGTTCAGATTTGGGGAGCAGACGTCCTGTCGAGGCAGGGGCTGAGGCCCGGGGAATGGAGACTTCATCCGGATGTGGTGAAGTCGATATGGGAGAGGTTCGGACCGATGGAAGTGGATCTGTTTGCGTCTCGAGAGACGTCCCACTGTCCACTTTGGTTCTCCCTCTCACATCCAGCCCCGCTGGGGTTGGATGCCATGGTACAGGCTTGGCCGAGGCTTCGCCTGTATGCTTTCCCCCGATCGCTCTGCTCCCAGGGGTCCTGGAGAGGGTCCGTCAAGAGGGCATCAGTCTACTTCTGGTTGCCCCGAGATGGCCGACACGAGTATGGTTCTCGGATATAATATCACTCCTCATAGCTCCGCCATGGCCGATTCCTCTGAGGAGGGATCTATTGTCTCAGGCGGAGGGCACAATCTTCCACCCTCGCCCAGAGTTGTGGAAGCTGTGGGTCTGGCCTCTGAGGGGGTTCAGTACCTAAATGCTGGCTTATCAGCTGAGGTGGTTGAAACCATACTTAGCTCTAGGGCCCCATCTACCAGGAGATTATATGGCCTCAAGTGGAAGGTGTTTCACACTTGGTGTGGAGAACGAAGGTTGGATCCAGTAAACTGCCCAGTGGCTTCAGTTCTGGAATTCCTTCAGGATCGTTTCTCTGCGGGTCTCTCCCCGTCCACTCTTAAGGTGTACGTGGCTGCCGTTTCGGCTTTCCACGCGCCAGTAGATGGTGGACCTCTGGGGAGGCACCAATTGGTCATTAGGTTTCTCCGTGGTGCTTGGAGGATGAGGCCGGCGATCAGGTCCAGGGTGCCTGCCTGGGATCTGGCAATAGTTCTGGAAGGGTTGTCCCTCGCTCCCTTCGAACCTTTAGAGTCGGCTTCGCCTAAGGACTTAACGCTGAAAATGGTCTTTCTCTTAGCGATTACCTCTCTTAAGAGGGTGGGAGATCTCCAGGCCCTGGCGGTAACGCCAGCTTGCTTGGAGTTTGCCCCTGGCAAAGTAAAGGCCTTTTTGCACCCGAGTCCGGGCTACGTGCCTAAAGTTCCTTCGAGTACGGCTCGCTCTGTAGTCCTTCAGGCATTCCATCCTCCACCTCATGTGTCGGCGGGAGAAGAGAGGCTTCACTTGCTCTGCCCCGTCAGAGCTTTGAGTGTATACTTGGAAAAGTCTGCTTCTTGGAGAAGATCTGACCAGTTGTTAGTATGCTTTGGGTCACCTAAGAGGGGGCTCCCGGCGACCAAACAAACTATAAGTAACTGGATTGTCCAGGCTATTACTGAGGCTTACAAGGTGCGTGGGGTTCCTTCACCTTTGGCCTTAAGGGCTCACTCGACTAGAGGCATGGCGTCCTCTAGGGCCCTTCTGTCGGGAGTACCTCTGCAGGAGATTTGTGAGGCAGCCGGCTGGGCTACCCCGCATACTTTCATCAGGTTTTACAGTCTCAGCCTTCCCAGTACGCCCGGTGCACACGTACTCGGCCCTTGCTGAGTGCCTAATCAGTTTCACTCTGGGGCGGGTCTGTTCGGTGCGTGGCCTAGTGGGTACTCGTTCCCCAAAGAGTCGATTTTATCGACGCAGTGTTGAGTTCCCTCGATAGGGAACGTCTCGGGTTATGACTATAACCCTTGTTCCCTGAGAAGGGAACGAGACACTGCGTCGTGTTGCCACGCCCCCTTTTCAGACCCGTGAGCGTCTTGCTTCATCGCGAGGCTAGTGTGTGTTGTGACAGCGTCACTTTTATACTTCCGGGTATGCCGTCACATGTTACGTCACGACGCAACACCAATCAGGATTGGATTAGTTTCATTCATACTTCAGAGGCGCACGCTTAGGGAGCGTCCCCAAAGAGTCGATTTTATCGACGCAGTGTCTCGTTCCCTTCTCAGGGAACAAGGGTTATAGTCATAACCCGAGACGTTACTAATTCTGAGGCTGACGACAAGCTAAACTAATGCATAATTTGTAGAATTTCATATCGATTTATAGGCGATCTGAGAAACACAAATAAACCCTGAGAGAGGAACGGACAAAACACTAACTTACAGAAAACAAGCAAGTTTGTTTGCTAATGAAAATGCTAACATCTAAGGTACAGTATCTGACGTACTAGTAAGCCGGTAACAGACAGCGAGCATAATAAAAAAACAAAAACAAACAGACAATAGCAAACATCCCGACTCACGAGGTCACAATTACAAGAAATACAAACATTAAACACAGTTTATTATAAAGATACTTACAAGTGCAACAGCAAGAAGGCCAGGTCAGCATCGGTTTTGCAGGCTTCGCTTTCTTTCAGTTCTCTCTATTCTGAAAAAGCCGGTCCGTTTTCTCTTTCTTTGTTCCTCTGATAAACACTTCCGAGCTTTCTTCTTCTTCTTTTACATCAGCCATCACGAAAACTTGAAGAACTCAATATCTAGCGTTACCTTTTTCTTATAGCTAGCCGGCTCCTGGATGGATGGGGACGTGTATGCATGCGTGTGCTCGTATAGTGCCGTAAAGCAATTCGTTACCTCGCGAGACCTGAAATCTCACGATACTTCCTAACACTGCGGCCGGCGGGACGCCGGCCCAAAGTTGCAAGGGTGGTTTTGCGGCTCACAGGCACCAGGGGGGTGCGAGACGATCACCATTCAACACGAAATCAGTAATATAAACATTACAATGACTCCAAAGCTGTTCAGTTAAGGTAAAAAAAAAGTTACTTAGTTCTGCTTTAAACATTTTAGCCTTTTTAATTCTTAAGTTTTTTTTTCTATGTTTAGCCTATGTTGATATGTGTGGTTGTTAAGGGTGTTGCTAAGGGTGATAAATAGAACCGTTGGGTGAAGCGGTCATAGCCATGTTTTATAGTGAATAAAGCACAGCTCTTGACCAATCAGAATCAAGGATTGGAACTAACCGTTTTATAAACACTGATAGAGTTTCAATATTACAGTATAATTGAAAGGTTTTTCCATTTTAACTACCAATAAACTTTACAACATAACTTAATCTAAGTGAACTTAAGACAATCTTTAGATAAACATACTATGATCACTTATCATTTGCCATATCATATAGAAATTGAATAGAGTTATCGAACACTTTGCAGTCTTAAATGGGTAAATTATCAACTTAAAATAGATTCATCCTTATCAAATCAACACTTTTCCCTATTACCTTCCCAGCCAGCAATGACATGTGGGGCCCAGATGGGTTAAGTCGGGGTTCTATGGTTACTGTGTGGGCATGGGCTTTGGCTGGGTGAAATCAGCGGGTCCCGTGTAGGTTTTGTAGTATGAGTCCCACATAGGAACCCCATATGAGCTAATTATATGGGCCCCATAAGGGACAGACATGGGCCAAGTGGGCATGGGTTTGAACTGAGAACACATATATGCTGCCCTACAAAGGCAAAAGGCAGTAACTGACCAGAGTGTCAAACTGAGAAAAATGACTTTAAAGTTTTTTGTTTTGTCCACACAAATGTATTATAGGTAGAGCAATGAAAAACTGGTGACTTGTTGCCCAGATGAAGAAATGTGTGTATATAAAAAATCTTGTCCTCAAAGTTGACCTTTGACCCTTATTTGTCAGATACTGTACTCTGCCTTTGTATTATTTACTAAAAAATAAGGAGTCGTGCAAAGGCAAAAGGCAGTAACTGACATATAATCAATTTTGCTTACCACCATTTAGAAGATAATTAACTGATCACCTTCATTAAAGTCTAATGATCATGGCATTTGTTTTAGATGACACACAAATACTTAGACATGTCGTTGTTGCTATCCAGTGCTGGGAGTGCATTCAGTTGGAGTCAATGCGTAAACTAAAAAACTTCAATTTTGTGTGCAGCAAAACCAACAGATAGGTGACACAAGAGTGTACAGTATGAATAAATACAACAACTATCTCTGATAATTAAAAACAATCATTTATTTGAAAGAGAACGCAAATATATCAATTTATTAATGGATGGTTTGAAATTCATGTATAGAGATAAAAACAACGGTGGGCAACAAACTGCATAGAGATAAAAAAACAACGGTGGGCAACAACCTGCAAACAACGGTGGGCAACAACTTGCATAACTACCTCCTCCATAAACATCACTCCTCCACAAGAAGTGAGAGCCAGAAAGCCCTTCTGTTGGGGGGCATAAGAGGACAAAGTTTTTTTAAAATGTCTTCTTTCTTTGTCTTCTCAATGCCCCGGTCATGTGGCCTCAGGGGAGGGGGCATCTTGAGATCAAACTTGGCCAGGAGGAAGTCCAGTTCAGTGAAGTCACAGTCTCTGTGGCTGTGCTTAAAGAAGAGGCTCCTGGACCCACGCCGTAGCTGAATTTCAGCCATCTGGCTCAACTTCGGTGCCTTCTTCGTCTTTGCAGTGGAATGACCATCTTTCCATTTCAACACATTTGCATTTTCCATCTCAATCACCTCCATCTTTTTTGAATTTGAGCTTGCCACCACACTGACAAAGTCTTCAAAGTCAAAGACATAGCCTCCAGGACGTTTCCTCATTTCTTGCTCAACACCATGATGCACACTATCGGCACTCATAAAAGTGTGGCCCTTCTCAAAAAATTTCAAGGTGATGTCCTCCCTTGAGTTGGTAGACCCGTTCACAAGGCTGACCAGTGTGGACAGAAGGCACCAATTTTTATTTTGGGCAGAGCAGTTGTCCACCCAAAACACACTGTGGAGAAGGTCTCTCTCCTTCTCAACTGCCACAACATAGGCTGAAGCAATCTCTCCAGCACTGCGACCCGCCACGCCCTCATGCCAGACCACAGAGATGTTGTTTTTTTTATTCTTTTTTTTGCCCACAGTGGCAAAGGTCTCGTGAAACGCCACAATTCGTCTGGTGAAGACTGCCGTTTTGACACCAGGCATGCGGGGCAACATTATAACCTTTTGGAGGTCCACACTTCTCACAGATGTGTCCTCTGGCCAGGTCCTCTCAGCATCAGCCTGATATGCTGCTCTGCTTTGCACAGCAGACTCCCTGTGTTGTAGCCATTTCTGGCACTGCAAGCAGTCCATCTGCGCACTTTCTTCATGAGTGTTTTTATGCTGATCATAAAGGAGGCACTCCTCACACTCCTCTTCACCAAGCTTGGTAAAGCTGATGTTACGCCGTTTTACCGCTTTTCTGTATGTTTCATACGAGCATCTATTGCCCTTTTCAATGAAGTCAGCATACATGAACCTAACTGAAATGTCACTAGGTAGGTAGCGACGATGTGGGGCATGCTCCCGACGATAATGGCTCACTGTGGGGTTGAATGACTCAATGTGGTCAATGACAGGCTGCAGGTCCAGTTTGTTGGCTGGCACATGACGTCCTCTCTGATCTCTGGGGATCACCTCACTGCCTATCTCACTCCCCATCACTGAAAGCACCAGGCTGTCGTTTGCTGGGTGGAACCCTAATGTGGTCAAAAAGAATGTTTTACAGACTTGCTGTGGGATCTGATTCAAGTCCTTAAGCCTGTACACGAAGGACCAGCTCCGGCGACTCTTTTCTCCATTTACAGGTCTTGCTGTTGGTAGCTGGCTGACGGTATTATACACAAATGCCCGTTGGTTTGTGTAGTCCAGATCCCAGAACATTTTCCAGATTTGCTTTCGCTGCTCCTCGCAAAATCTGTCTGTGCATTTCCTCCTGCATTTCTGGCCACATGGATCTCTCATCGGTGGGGCTCTGCCTGGAGTGCAGGCGGATTCTGATGCGGGCAGCAGGTTGGTGGCCAGAGCGATGGTGGTGTCTGGAGCGGGCAGCAGGTTGGTGGCCAGAGCGATGGTGGTGTCTGGAGCGGGCAGCAGGTTGGTGGCCAGAGCGTTGGTGGTGTCTGGAGCGGGCAGCAGGTTGGTGGCCAGAGCGATGGTGGTGTCTGGAGCGGGCAGCAGGTTGGTGGCCAGAGCGTTGGTGGTGTCTGGAGCGGGCAGCAGGTTGGTGGCCAGAGCGATGGTGGTGTCTGGAGCGGGCAGCAGGTTGGTGGCCAAAGCGATGGTGGTGTCTGGAGCGGGCAGGAGGTTGGTGGCCAGAGCGATGGTTGTGTCTGGAGCGGGCAGCAGGTTGGTGGCCAGAGAGATGGTTGTGTCTGGAGCGGGCAGCAGGTTGGTGGCCAGAGCGATGGTGGTGTCTGGAGCGGGCAGCAGGTTGGTGGCCAGAGCGATGGTGGTGTCTGGAGCGGGCAGGAGGTTGGTGGCCAGAGCGATGGTGGTGTCTGGAGCGGGCAGCAGGTTGGTGGCCAGAGCGATGGTGGTGTTTGGAGCTGGCAGGAGGTTGGTGGCCAGAGTGGGGGAAAAGTCCACAAGAGTGTTGAAGGTGGTATTAGGTGTGCTGCAGAACAGTTCATCTGAACAGAATGCTTGGAAACTAACGTCCAGACAACTGTCGAGAATCTGCCACGTTTTTGAAACATCAGGATCGCAGTCACCCTGATAAGTGTCTGAAATTAGAAAAAAATAATTCTTATTAGACATGTACATTAAAAATAGAAGAAATATGAACCTGAGATATGAATAATTATATGTTTGAAGGCCTACCATTGTCCAGAATGATCTTTTTGGTTGTGCTTGGTTGTGCAGGGCCACAAGGAAGATCCACTTGTGGGACTGAAATGAACACAGAAAATCATTAACTAACTGTAACAAGCATTTAAGTCAATAGACTTCACACAATAGATCTAACATTAATATTTCTTACTTCAAGCAGAGAGAACCACCAAACTATTGAATTTGCATATCAATATTGTAGCAATTATTCTCAGTATATTTTTCTTTATTAGGCTACACCCCTGTAGTTTAGTGGAAGTGTTAAATAATATCAGGAAAGGCTAACCACTGCAATGAGAACCAGTTAGTGTCAACTCCCAATATTACTATGTTTATTATGTTAATTTGTAAGTGACCTTTGGAGCCTACATTACTACATCACCCTGTATGTTTGTGGCCAGTCATTTTAGTGAAAGCGCATGTAACTCAAAAGTAATGCATAATGTAATGCATTACAATTCAAAGGCAGTAACATTGTAATGTAAATAATGAATTCTGCCCTACAAAGGCAAAATGCACTAACTACGCAAACAAAGAAATGGAAAAAGGCCTTTAAAGTTTTTATACCAGCCAGTAAAACATGTTATGGATAGATTATGTGGTAATGCATCTCCGAAACGGGACATAATTTAACTCAGATATTTTTTTCACAAGACAGAACACGTCATAAAGCCCATTACAAGTCTTAACTAATTTTTGACCAAATGTGTAGTTACTGCGCTTTGCCTTTGTAGGGCAGTATTGCTAAAGACAGTAACTAGTAATGCATGAATTGCATTTTGGAAGTAACTTGCCCAATACTGAAGATAATAAAGGTATTTTATGAAGTGGGTATTTTTATCAAGGGTTAAAGTGCTCGAGATGCACTGATCGGATTTTCTGCGGCATGACAAGAACTCGTCTAGTTGGACTATTTGTTTTTTTTGCCAAAACACCAAGGGAATCGACCAAACAAAAAGATGTGTGTACGTGGATAATATTTTGCAACAAATACACTTTATGCTGTTTCACTAACGCTAATGACGCTAAATTACAGAAGACGCTTTGAAGATAGCATGGATAACTTGTGGATAGCTTGGTCTGCATACCAGCAAGCGATACGGACTATGTTCAAAACCTTTGAGGATTGTGGAAACATCGTAGATGACGTGTATTGCAATGGATTTTATGGAGTTACAAGAAAAGGTAGGATATGATTGTTTACTGCCGCCGTGCAGTATGTGTTAGCAGGCTACTGCCGCTGTGCAGTAATGTGTAGCATGATAGCTAGGCTGGGGCTAACATGTCAACATTGAATAGGCTACATTCCTGCAACGTCTGCACCTCTGGATTGTCGGCACAGAATGGATTGCTGAGTGATTTTTAATTATTTAAGTATTAGATGTCATGCTATCTACCATGTTTTGGTTGGTGTTGGTGTGCTGGCTATTAAGTAGACTAGTTAGCTTCGTCTTGTCCTAGCAATTCTATATGGCACTGTCATACTTCATGCATTATTTTATAAGATAATTTCTTACCTTGGTCTTCATGTCTTCTTTTCAACGCCAACTCCACCATCATTCTCCCTCGAGAGCAATTTGCCATTCTTACAGTAGTTCAACACTTGATAAAACAACCACTCAACACATTTGACAGCTCGTTTTTTATTTGGATATTTGTGTGTTATAGAAGTAAGTGATTTAGTGACAATACATGGACAGTAACTGAAGCGCGGCAAATTTTTATGGACCGTAAAACAAAGGCAGATCATCGTAACTGCAAGGTGGCACCGTAACATCTCTTTTATGAATGGCTTAACAAAGGCAGAGTACGTAACTGGACTATTGCGTCGAAGATCAAAGCCAAATAAGGGTAACTGCAGTTACCGCTTTCTGCCATGGTTGCTTGTATGGTTTTCGGAGTTACTGTGAACACAACCCTCTATTTTTTCGAAAAAACAGTCAAATTGAGTATAGATATTTATCCACATGATAAAGGAGGTCTTTAATATCCCAAAAATGACATTAACTCATTTTTGACCAAAAATGCAGTTACTGCCTTTTGGCTTTGTAGGGCAGTATGGGTCCTGCATATAATTTTTATGGGCTAAGTGGGCATGGGTTTGAACTGGGAACATATATATGGGTCCTGCATGGTACATTTATGGGCCAAGTGGGCATGGGTTTGAACTGGGAACACATATATGGGTCCTGCGTGGTACATTTATGGGCCAAGTGGGCATGGGTTTGAACTGGGAACACATATATGGGTCCTGCATATAATTTTTATGGGCTAAGTGGGCATGGGTTTGAACTGGGAACATATATATGGGTTCTGCATGGTACATTTATGGGCCAAGTGGGCATGGGTTTGAACTGGGAACACATATATGGGTCCTGCGTGGTACATTTATGGGCCAAGTGGGCATGGGTTTGAACTGGGAACACATATATGGGTCCTGCATATAATTTTTATGGGCCAAGTGGGCATGGGTTTGAACTGGGAACACATATATGGGTCCTGCATGGTACATTTCTGGGCCAAGTGGGCATGGGCTTGAACTGGGAACACATATATGGGTCCTGCATGGTTTATTTATGGGCCAAGTGGGCATGGGTTTGAACTGGGAACATATATATGGGTCCTGCATATAATTTTTATGGGCCAAGTGGGAATGGGTTTGAACTGGTAACACATATATGGGTCCTGCATGGTACATTTATGGGCCAAGTGGGCATGGGTTTGAACTGGGAACATATATATGGGTCCTGCATGGTACATTTATGGGCCAAGTGGGCATGGGTTTGAACTGGGAACACATATATGGGTCCTGCGTGGTACATTTATGGGCCAAGTGGGCATGGGTTTGAACTGGGAACACATATATGGGTCCTGCATATAATTTTTATGGGCCAAGTGGGCATGGGTTTGAACTGGGAACACATATATGGGTCCTGCATATAATTTTTATGGGCCAAGTGGGCATGGGTTTGAACTGGGAACACATATATGGGTCCTGCATGGTACATTTATGGGCCAAGTGGGCATGGGCTTGAACTGGGAACACATATATGGGTCCTGCATGGTTTATTTATGGGCCAAGTGGGCATGGGTTTGAACTGGGAACACATAAATGGGTTCTGCATGGTACATTTATGGACCAAGTGGGCATGGGTTTGAACTGGGAACACATATTTGGGTCCTGTATATAATTTTTATGGGCCAGGTGTCCATGGGTTTGAACTGGAAACACATATATGGGTCCTGCATATAATTTTTATGGGTTAAGTGCCCATGGGTTTTAACTGGGAACACATATATGGGTCCTGCATAGTACATTTATGGACCAAGTGGGCATGGTTTTGATCTGGGAACACATATGGGTCCTGCATGGTACATTCATGGGCCAAGAGGGCATGGTTTTGATCTGGGAACACATATATTGGTGTGGCAGAGGCGAAAAGTAACTATTTAGGTGTGTTGATAACTTACTGTACAAATTTTAGTAACTCTACATGTAGGCTAATCAAGCATGTTGAGAGTGAGTCACAGTAGTCATCAAAGAACAAACATATAGATCGTATATATAGTGTATATACTGTAGGCCTATATATATATATATATATATATATATATATATATAGAAAATTAGGGAAAAAACACATTTGTATCTTATCAATTCAATCATTAATGATTTGATCGATTGTTGTGGTTTTAACTTTTAAGGAAAACACATCCAGCCCTAATCTGGAGAAGTGACAGTGACATCAGTGTTTAAAAGTAACTTGTTCTAGCTGATTAGTTTTTTTTTATTTATTTTTTTTTTTTTTTACAAATTGTAATTTTACTTGAGCGGTTCTCTAACACCAGTACTTTTACTTGTAATAGAGTAATAGCAATGCAGCAGTACTTGCACTTGAGTACAGATTTTCAGTACTTTTCCCACCTGCCTGTTATGCACACAATACATAATTAGGCTGATTTATATGAAGCCAGCGAAGCAGTTAACGTTTGTTAATTCTCTAACATATTTAATTGTTAATTCTCTAACAATTTAACTGTATTTAATTGTTATTTAGTCAGGCAGTTCTTAGGACATCTATAAGGGGCCTGTAAGCAAAGGCCTTGATTCGCGCTCAAACGTTAACGGGCCATTCGGAAAGCAACGCTGCTAGCTGTCATTTCGAGGAGAAGAACTTCACATCAGACATTCACAAGGTAAGTTTAAATATTATGTTGCCAGAAAAATAACACTGCAGGTGTACAGTAGTCTGTAATTTTTGTTTTGTGTTGTAACTGTTTAATCTGATGTAGAATCTAACCAAAAGGAAAAACAGCTGGAGAGGTTGGACAATAATTCATAAGTTATCACGATATACTTTTAATAACGGTGAAATGAGTTTTAAACACATTTCCGATATTTCGATGAGTAGCTGCGTTTCACAGACTGGCGTTCATTCATCCGAGCAGAAAGAGCTGCAACACATTTAATACGTTTAAATGCAGCCAATAACCCGTTCAAAACAGGAATATTATCAATAACCCGGTCGTGCACGACCATGGCTACGTGTTTGATGACATACACCACAGACAGGAGCCCCGCAGCAGTTGTCTGTGCTCAGCGTGGACATGTATATTGAGAACAGGTTTTACTCCAGGGCTTGAGTCTGCTGCGCCATGAACGCCAGTCTGTGAAATCAAATGCTGTAATCATACTGTAATGTTTATGCTGAGCACAGCTAAATGGAGTCTCCTCCCTGACCTGCTCTTAGTTGTAGTAATAAAGATTTCTTTTTTTGGTGGTCCAGCGTTAGTGGCATGGGAGTACGTCCCCGGGTTGCATATGCATCCAGGACGTTTTTATTTTTTGAACAGTTGTGATTGTATGCATCCGTGCAATTGGATCCGCATGGCATTGTACACGATCCGATGTTTACGTGTTTAATAAACCACGATGCGGTCTGTGTCATCAAGCAACAAAAGAAAGAGATTAAAATTCACTGCTCGTTAATAGCTTTAATAAGGATTCATTAATTAATTCATACAAATACGTCTGCTGCTTGAAAGAATAAAGAGTGATGTATGCAAGTAGTTGTAAAGAACGCATGTATCATTCATTGTAAAGAAGGGGCTACATAAGGTCTAATTATGGGTTTGTAAATTTGAGAGAAATTCTAAATTAATGCATTATTGAACTAAACCCATTATATTTTAGTCATTTGAACTGTTATAGTTTTATTCTAGCTTTAGTCGATGACGTACAATAAGATTTTAGTCGCCTAAATCTAGATACTAATGCTAATACACTAATTAATACTAATTTCTCCTCCATGTTGTGGAAAGATGCAGATATTCGCAGGTGTGCCAATGTGCACAGGAGGTGTGTGGACCATTGAGGTGCGATCACTTGCAATCAAAGATCAAAATTAAATGAAAGGGTTTGTTTAAAGTGTGTGATTCATTTAATGGAAAGCTCATTCACTTCTAGTTGTCTTCATCCTCTATTCTGCAATGTTCCGGTCTCCCGTGGTGTGTGTGTGTGGCAAGCTGTACCGCGAGGAACGTGCAAAAAATAAAATAAATAAAGAAGTGTCGACGCAAAAAATATGGCGTTCAACATTATCATTGACGCGCCGCTACAGCAGTTATATATATATATATTTTATATTACGTTTTAATGGTAGTGTTGTGTTTTTAATTTGCTGCAGTGTTACCAGTATTTCTTTCTCTTAGGATAGAGAGGACTCTTAGGAATCAGCAGCCCTCGTGTGTCCCAGAGGGGAAGCCACAGCCCTCAAATTTCCAGGTGGCGAAGCAGGTCTTAGAGGAGCAGGTCAAATGGATCCTGCTGGGGAAGCAGCGCCCATGGTTCCAAGTATTTATGTGAGTTTTTTTTTTTTTTCTCCCACGTTTAGAGGTATTGAAATGTTCTTTAACGTCAAAGTTTCTGCTTCCAAATTGAAAATTTGGTAACCAGGGTCAGCCCACCAAGACAGAGTCTGACCCCGAGAAATCCCTGTGGGTCCCCCAGAAGTGGCCTCAGCGTGAGTCTGACGGCATCCCCACCCAGTCTCCTGGCCACAGTTTTCCTGTGTTTTCTTTCTTTGACAAAATCCTTCCCATGCTTAATGAATCACTAAACTTTGCAGAGTTCAAGTCCCATTCCAGGTTGCTTCAAAACTTTGTAAATGTATAACAAATCAACCATGTCTGCTACAACATTTTTCACCTAAATGCAGACAGCCCATTCTCACCCCCAAGGCGTCACTTAACTGACGCCTTGGGAAGCATTTGGACATGCTTCAATATCTGACGCTTTAGGTGCCCTTTAGCGTCAGTTAGATGACGCCCTAGGATCGCGTGTACCCTACCCCCACCCCACACCTAAACCTAACCGCGTCCTCTAACTGACGCTTTCCTTTAGCGTCAGTTAGATGACGCCGTAGGATCGCGTCATGTAAGTGACGCTAAAGGGAGCCTAAAACGTCAAATATTGAAGCATGGTCAAAGGTGACGCCTTGGGGTGAGAATGCGTTGATGCAGAGGTGGAAAGTAACTAATTAAAGAAACTAAAATTAACTAATACTTACTAATACTAGAAAGTAACTAGTACTTTCGTTACAGTACTTCACTAGATGTAAAAAAAAAAAAAACTACTTTCTTGAGTATAATTAAAATTTGGTACTTTTACTCTTACGTGAGTAGAATAAAAATAAAGTATTCAACATCGCTACATTTGTTTTTCACCAAAAGTACAAAGTACTATGGAAGCACTTTGACAAAAGTACCAAAGAAGCAACAGGGCATTTGACAGACACTTTTCAAAACGACTGTGGTGGAGCACTGCGCTTCAGCCAATAACAGACAGATCTGAAGCACTTCAGCCAATAACGGACAGGTCTGACTTGGGTGCAAAACCAATCAAAACTTTCAGTTCGGCTGGGGGGGCAGGGCGCTCAAACCGTGCTTTGACATTCAATCATTGCGCTTGTGTTTTGAATCAGTATCGCTAACGTGAATGTAAGTGAGTTTTGCGAATATTCAAATATAATTTTAATTATTAGCAACACCTTTAATATGTAATCCCATTGATAATACCAGAGCAGTTAAAGTAAATAAAAAAAAAAAAACTCGGCTCATAACATGGACGCAGTTATTTCACTGACGGAGAAAGAACAATGTAAGTGTCTAAAACGCATGTATGGCTCAATTAAATGGTAAAGCTTGCCCTCTTTAACAATACAATTAAAGTACAGTAAATGTATGAAGCAAATGTTGTACAAAGCTGAAAAACCTCAACAACAGTGAAATAAGGTTGCATGATTTATCTGTCAATCAGAGGCATGTAAAAGGGTAGTTCGTTACAATAGCAACAATGGCATCCCAGAACAAAAAAAACAAACAAACATGTTGGTTTGAACATCAGTTCACTGCTGCTTTGACTAATCTTAAATCAGCACTAATCTTACACATTCTACATTGATTAAAAAAGAAAATCAAATGTTTTTTAATCGTACTATTATTTTATACAGAAATCAATTATTTATAATTCAGATGAAAATAATGTTACATTGTTAAATAATAATATTAATTAAAATTAAGGAAAACAAAAATATTGATCTGAAATATTGCAAAATAATTTTAATTGAATTCAGGTACAATTACCAAACATATCACAAGGTTTTATTAGTTTAATTAATAAACTAATTATATAAAACTATTGTCAGTGCATTACAAATAAACTGGTTTTATGCCTTTATTAATAAAACTTATTTAAAAAATACAATGCCTTATGTCTTTTTGTTTTGTTTTTCCCTCCATTGTACAGAACCGTAATGTATGAACCACACCGTGACTTCTGTGTACCGTTACACCCCTAATACCAAGGGGTCGCCTTTGGAGAATTCATGAATTTTGATATATTCATGGAAAATTGTTTCTAATGTCACTCAAATCTGGTGTGCATTTGAGGCTACTGTATATTTCAACATGTAATGGAAAAAGTGTTATAGGTATATAAAACTCTATAAAACTCCATGTTAAATGTCACTCTAGAGCAAACATTTTAGCTTACCACATGTGTAAATGTGTTTTTCTTGACTGAATGATTTGAAGACATACAAGTTGGAGCAAAAAAGAACCTTGCTAAATTGACTTATGCTCCTTTGTTTTTAGGTGCACTGAAGAGTAATGCAATTACTCAAAAGTGTGAACCGCAAGCAAGTGGAAATGGCACTGGGGAAGTGGCGCATGGACCGTGGAGGGGAGAGGGCTGCAAGAGCCCAAAGATAAAAGGGAGCATCCACCACGCCCTGAGTGTATTTTGTATTTAAAGAGTAGTTCATTTTTGAAAAAAAAAAACAAAAAAAACTTTTGCTGATAATTTACTCACCTCCATGTCATCCAAAATGCATGTCATTCTTTGCAGTCGAAAAGAAATTAAGGTTTTTGATGGGGGAAAAAATAACAAAGTTGAAGTTTTATAAGCAGAAATGCTCGCCTTGCTCTGTTCTGTGATGCGCGTTCGTGACTCTCCTGTTCGAACTCGTTCATCAAAAAGGAACAAATCTTTTTCTAAGTTACATGTATTTCGTTTGTTGAATGAACCAAATTACTTGAAAATAGATTTGTTCATTTGCATTTTGATGAACGACTTCGAACAGGAGAGCCACGAACGCGCATCACAGAACAGACCAAGGTGAGCATTTGTGCTTATACTTGTGCTTTTTTTTTTTTTTTTTTTTTTAATTTTAAATGAGCGTTCGTTTCACTAGATAAGACCCTTATTCATCGCCTGGTGTCGTTTAAAGCCCTTTGAAGCTGCACTGAAACTGTCTTTTGGACCTTGAACCGTTTGGTTCCCATTGAAGTTCATTATATGGAGAAAAAATCTAAATTCCTAAATCAAATAACATCAAAATCAAATATCATCAAAAAAACTAAATTTCTTTTCACCTGAAGAAAGAAAGACATGGACATCTTGGATGACATAGGGGCGAATAAATTATCAGCATTTTTTTTTTTTCCAGTGAGCTACTGTTGTGACATTTAAATTGTTTTAGTTGTTCAATTAAACAATATATTTCTTGCAGTTCAAAGCGTCAAGTGTCTTGTATTTATCTTGGACTTATGTTCATTCTTCGATTTTAGTTTAGATTGTTTAGCTTAGATTGTTTCCTTAAAATATTTGGCATGGTTGGGCTTAGATAGGCTTTGCATGAAATGCCCAGTTAGGACCCACATTCAGGTGCATTCACAGTTGAATCCTGGTGCAAGCCCACTTTAAACCCCTTTAGGTAGGTGGGCCCCAAATGGGTCTGTCATGAATTGCCCAATTAAGACCCACGCAGTACCCGTATTGGTCCCAATTTTAGTAAGTCTGGGCTTCCACAGCTTGCCCCAATGTGGATCCCGGGTGCAAGCCCATAATGGGGCCCACATTTGCCGCCCATCAAGCCCTTATATGGGCCCCACATGTCATTGCTGGCTGGGGGGTAGGTGGGGCCCCAATGGGTCTGGCTTGAATTTCCCACTTAGGACCCACATAAGACTCTTACAGAGCCCATTTAAAGCCCATCTGGGTAACCATAGTTGGATCCCGGGTGCAAGCCCACTTAAGGCCCATTTGGCCAGGTGGGGCCCAAATGGGTCTGACATGAATTGCCCAATTAAGACCCACACAGTACCCGTACTGGTCCCAATTTTAGTACATCTGGGCTTCCACAGCTTGCCCCAATGTGGATCCCGGGTGCAAGCCCATAATGGGGCCCACATTTGCCGCCCATCAAGCCCTCATATGGGCCCCACATGTCATTGCTGGCTGGGTTCATTCTTTCATTAACATTGATGACGAGCATCACAGAACCTATTTTATTCAGCTACTGAACATGCCGTGAATCTGACTCACTGTCACTTAACGTTACACCTCATTTTCGAACAGCTCCCTCAAAATTAATTTAACACGTTCTTTTACTTATTTAAAACTGCGCGAATAACAATACTCGAAAAAACGGGCATATCAACATAATAGTGTGTGTTTGTTTGCTAAAACAAACAGTTGGTTATAGTTAAAAAGAGAACTGGATGGGCTCCTGCACTATTTCTCTGCATCTATCATGTGTGACTGTGTGTGTGTAACACTACACAACATTCACAAACAGCGCATTCTCTTTAATCTTAATGCACTTCAATGCCTTAAAGGCAAAACACGAATAGTAGCGTCTTTGTATGTAAATGTAGATAAATAATAACAGAAAAAGTCCCACTCTTTCCTATGCATGACAAAAGAACATAGTAACCAATGCTACTTTTACCAAGTAGCAGTACCAGCCCAATGTCCATTCTACCCCTCCTCCTTCTCCTCCAACAGTTTTGCGTCAAATGAAAAACCTTCACATAGCTTCACAAAGCTTCGTCGGTGACCACAACCAGTCCTGTTTACTTGCCGCATTGAATGTCAAACTTCCCTCCCTCATTACCTTAACTACAAAAAGTTCATTTATATTTCCACAATCTCAACAACTATTTATTCTTTGCGTAACCATCGATGGATACTTACTAACGCGTCTCTTGATTCTCATGAGCTTCACTGGACTGAAATATGTCCTCTTCTCGACAGTGAAAACGACGACATGTCTGAACTCTTCTCGACTCACTTGCAGCAACGCATTAAAGGTATAGCGGAGGATCTTTCCGAATTTTAGAGAAGACCCGCCCTCTCCAATTTTTAAAAAAAAAATGCACATGCAGAAACACAGCACTCTTGCTCCCGAGAGGGAACGTCTATTTCGCCTTACACAATTATGTTGCAAATTATAAACTAACTCAAAAACATTCATAAAAAAAAAGGCCCTTCCGTGTTTTATTTACTTATTATACTGATCGATTGAGTGACCGAGGACTCATGGTATGTGCAACCCTGTATCACACGAAATACGTTCTGAGGAAACTATTTTGCAAATCGCAATTACGTTACATGGCAACATATAAGCAGTGCTATTACGTTGGTCCTTAACCTAATATGTCTCATTGTTAATAATATGTTATTTTTATACATAGTTGCATATGTAATGGAGAAGTAGCTTGTTGCATTTGTGTAATAATAAACACACAAGGTTTTAGAATATGAACACATGAACACTAGGGCTGGGCGATATGACGAAATATATCGTCTGGACCAGTGGTTTTCAATAGGTGAGGCGTGTCTCCCCTGGGGGGCGCCAAAGAGCGATAGGGGAGGCGCGAGACTTTTCCTAAAGTCCCGTTAAAACAGCACGGGTTGCGTTTTTATTAAAAAAATAAATAAAAAAAAAGCTTGTTAGGAAAATCTGACAAGCAACTTTTTTACATCTCAGTTGCTGATACGGATTAGCCCACATAAGCAGAGAGCAGTCTGTTTTTTTTTTTCTTTTCGTTTTGAATGATTCTGTTGTAAAGTATAAAAGGTTGTCCAAAAGGTTTTCTCAATCTCCAATACATTGATTGACACTGTCTGCTCCCAGCTATAGCCAATCAGTGCAATCAAGTGGCGTAATTCGTCAAAACATCCAGCCTAATTCGGCAATTTCAGCGTTATGGAGGAGATCCATAATTCCCCCGTCAATTAAATATTTTAATAAATATAATCCTACCCACCGGATGAAGAAGGGTTGACTCTCCCCAGAACATAAAATCATTTTATTTTATTTTCCGTGTTTGCATTTATGAGGAAAAAATGCAGGCGTGACCGTTCTCTGGAAGCAGCAAACTTTCACAGAGCCTAAACAGAAAGCACAAAGCCTTTCTTTAAAGTGAATTTCGTTTTGAAATAATTTAATCTTTATTTAAATCGATGTTTCATCAACCAATTACCAGGATTTATTTAATAATAAGAAATAAATATTGCAGACAATGGCCTAATCATGACACGGCGGCGGCACGTGAACTAGGTAGCCTAAAGCTCGTCTCATGAACCGAAAGTCAGCGTATAAGGCATCTACTTGCCTCACAGACCTGAGAAATAGCATATATATATATATATATATATATATATATATATATATGAAGAGTTCAGATGCAAAAGCCTCTAAATGCCATTTGAAATTTTCTGACCATTTTTATCAAGCTTGTATATTTAAGTTCAGTTATCTCACTTAAATGACAATTAATAAGTAATCTTCATTCTTCAGCATGGTTAAATTATATTAATTTAATATAATATAATATAATATAAATTAATATAATATATATTAATTTAACGCATTATATTAATTTATTTGGTCAAATTAAGCTATAAAATAAATAGTTTATCCCTTAAAAAGGATTTTGAAAGATTTTGAAAGATTTGAAAGAAAAAATTTAAAGGCGATTTTCTCAGGTTTTCAATTGGAAACAAGGGCAGACGACCAGAATTCGAACCATTCAAGGTATGACTTTGACTAAGATATCATTTGAAAGCATATGGTGTCCTCTTTCCATTAATACCAAAATCTCAATTTTTAAATTTGGGTCACTGTGACTCATTTTGCTGGATCAGGTCACATTGTCTCGCGATAGTTGGCAACTCTGGGCGCGACACGGCAATAAAAAAATAACTGTAGCCTATGCAGCCATTTTGATATCGGTAAATTCGTGTATTAGCTTTAAAAATTTAAATGCATCGTTTCCTTGTCCCAAGTCAACAGAAGAAAGTATTAAGAGAGGAAACAGTCACAGGACCCAGCAAAAAACGTAGGAAATATGATCCTGAGTATTTAAAGTTAGGTTTTACCTGGTCGGGGTCCGAGGCTGCACCTCTGCCGCAGTGTGTGGTCTGCAAGGAGGTGCTAGCAAATGATAGCATGAGACCATGTAAACTTCGGCGTCACATTGACACTAAGCACACGAATTTAGTGAACAAGCCAGTTGAGTTTTTTGAGAGGAAGCGTGATGATTTGCAGTCTCAAAAAAGCATAATAAAGTCGTTTGGTACCGTTAACATGAAGGCGACAGAAGCTTCTTATCGTGTCGCGCTACGTGTAGCGAAGGCAGGCAAACCCCATAACATCGGCGAAACATTGCTGCTCCCTGCAGCTAGAGATATGTGTTCAGTGATGCTGAGAGAAGCAGCTGCTGCTAAACTTGACGCGATCCCTATCTCTGATAATACCATCCAGCGACGAATATCAGACATGGCTTGTGATGTCAAAGAGCAGGTCCTGGACTGTGTTCGTAAAAGCCCCTTTCACGCCATTCAGCTGGATGAGTCCACTGACGTCGCACACTGTGCTCAATTGATGGTGTACGTTCGCTTTATCAATGAGCACAGTGTGCAGGAAGATTTTTTGTTTTGCGTTTCTCTACCCGCCCGCACAACAGCTGACGAACTTTTCAAGGCCTTGAATAACTTTTACCAGGCTAATTGCCTTGACTGGGGGCGGTGTTGCGGGATATGCACTGATGGGGCAAGAGCAATGACTGGCTGTCACAGCGGTCTAGTAAAACAAGTACAGGCAGTTGCCCCTGCGGCTGTCTGGAAGGAAGCACTGCATTATCCATCGACAGGCTTTAGCAACAAAAAGGATGCCCCAAGAATTGCGTGCCGTTCTTGATGAGGCTGTCAAAATTGTGAACTTAATTAAATCGCGTGCCTTAAACGCCCGTCTGTTCTCAATTCTCTGCAATGAGATGGGCGCTCAATTCCAGCAGCTGCTCCTGCACTCCGAGGTCAGGTGGCTCTCTCGGGGCAAAGTCCTCACCAGGCTGTGCGATTTGCGCGAAGAAGTCCTCCTCTTCCTCACTGAGATTAACTCCCCACTGGCAAAACATCTGGCAGACATGAACTGGCTTGCTCGGTTGGCCTATCTCTCCGACATCTTCGACAGAATCAACTCCCTCAACACCTCTCTCCAGGGCAAAGAGTGCCACGTCTTTTCGGCACACGACCAAGTGTCTGGGTTCAGGAAAAAGCTGGACTTGTGGTGTGCTCGTGTTGAACGAGGTTCGTTGGAAATGTTCCCAACCCTGGAGGATGTTGTGGAGAAGACAGGGCTGCCTCTTAACTCTGTCCAAACAGTCATCACTGCGCATTTGAATGGGTTGCGTGACCAGTTTGGCGAGTATTTTGGAGAGGACGCATTGGGAAATCAATGGGTGAGAAATCCGTTCTCTTTCCCAGCCACACCCCGTGATAGACAGAGCCTGCAGGAAGAGGAGTCCCTGGTCGAGCTCAGCTCGAATATGGACTTGAAGCAGCGACTGGAAGAAATTCCGATCACGCGTTTCTGGTTTTCTGTGGAGAGCGAGTTCCCCCAGATCTCCAGTAAGGCTACGAAAGTCCTTATCCCCTTCACCTCCACCTACTTGTGTGAGTGTGGGTTTTCCGCACTGACCCTGATTAAAAACAAATACAGATCAAGGCTGCAGGTGGAGGATGACTTGCGTTTATTTCTCTCTGGAGTGCAGCCCCGCATAGAACACCTCGTTGCATCAAAAGCGCGGCCTCATTGTTCCCACTAATATGGACGATACGATTAAATTGAAACTCACGTGTTGTCTTGAATGCATAAATTGGTTAATCCATAGAGGGTTGATGCCGCTCTTGTAGCGCAAATTACGTGAATGTCGCATTTTGTTTGTTTAAACTTTTTTGTTCAAAAAGGTTTTTGATCGTTAAAAAATTAATGAAATATATGTGAATCTGTTCGATCTGATAACATGCCTTCTATGCAGTTGACTGTTAAATGTTGTGTTCCGTGAACAAACAGCGTTGTCGTTCATTGATCAGGTAGAGCTGTCCATTGTGCTGATTTTGTTCGAGACGCTTTTTCAGCCGTCACGTGTCGTCGTCGGTTGCTTTGGCGCCGATTACACGTTAAAGGGATAGTTCACTTCAAAATGAAAATTCTGTCATCATATAGGCTTACTCACACTCAAGTTGTTTCCAACCTGTATGAATTTCTTTCTTCTGCTGAACACAAAGGAATATATTTTGAAGAATGTCAGTAACCAAACAGTTAATTGGAACCATTGATTTCCATAGTATTTTTTAGTAGCCTAAGTCAATGGTACCAGTTTACTGTTTGGTTACTGACATCAAAATGGGCTCGGCTGTTCTTACCTACTCTAAGAGGAGGCTCACATTCACCCAATTTGAAAACCCCTGGTCTGGACGATATAAAATGTCTATCGTTTTATATAAGGCTCTATCGTTTACGCAGCGATAAGGCGTTTTACGGCAGAATTTTACGTCAAGATGCACCTCCCGGCATGCCCATGCACGCTGCAATACATAACCAAACATGGAGGAAGACGGTAGTAGACACGGATCAACTGGGGATCATGTTAACTGGGGAAACGCGCGTGCACGCAGATAGATTTACCTGGATTTCCAGCAGATGTTAGACGGCTACAGATTCGTCACATGCAGTTTTTCATGGGTCACTGATTAAGTTAAAAACGAATGTTTCACCAGTTTCACCACACTAGCATGCATAATAACGCGATTTGGTTTTTATAGTGTATAATCCTGCGTATTTGACGCAGTTTCAAAGACGTTTAACTTGTTTAAGTTTTAAGCTCCGAAACCATGCCCATGTTAACATGGGGCATTAAGATTCAAAGTTTCAATAGATGAGCAGACTTCAGCGCATTTCGGTTCAGAAGACATGTAAGAATTTAAACGTCTCACTACATAGCCTACTATTGCGTCCGTCGTGTGTTGTTTAATGTGTTCTAATCACAAATAACGACAGATGTGGAATCGTAAAGTTACATTTGCAATAGGCCTAGCCTAAAGAAAACATGAATTGCAAAGTTGTATTTATTGATCTGTGCATAGCCTTTCATTTTATTATGGATCTATTATATAAAATACTTGTCAGTTGAATTACCTCTGCTGATTTTATTATCTTAGATCTCTTGCTTGAATGACAGCTCTGACACCTTTGTGTCCATTTCCCTGGACATTAAGCAGCTATACTATGCTTATAGGGTCATGAAGGTAACCATCTCATGAACTTGTAACATTTTCAACATATTTATAAATTAAAATAAAAACTAATTTTGACTCTGATTTTTCTGACTGGTCAATGCATTATTATCATCCTCTTGTTTTTGTTATAGACTCTATTCTAAAAGAACTATCATTCTTGTTCTTTTAATATTGTGATTGCAGGGCTTGTTTGGAATTATACAAGGTGTGTGATTATGCCAATGGACTCCAGGAATGTTCATTCTGGTTTTGACTGATCTGTTATCAACATTTTGAATTGGCTGAATTTTAAGATCACATTCTTTCAAACTCAGTTGTTTTATTTTTTCCAAATGATTAAAATAGAAAAAGAGAACAATTCTGTATGTAATACTGCATCTTCTTAGAATCATAATAATTACAATTGAGTGAATTTTATATAAATGCTTATATAGTAATATTGTATTTGGATTGTACAAGATGCTCTCTGTTGGGAGCATGAATTTGAATGTCATGAATCTAATGTATTGCAACACAGAACAGCATTTTCCCACAACTCATGTAAGTTATATATGTAACATTTATGATGTTTTAATTTTCAAGGTGACATAGTAAAGTGTTTAAAACGTGTTTAATAAATAAAAATAAACAATGCTCTTGGATGGTTCTAACAAACTTCTGGGGTCTTTTTCCAGCTTCGCTGTCTTTTGTATTAAAGTCCTGTAAAAACACTGAGTGGCAACCACACATTTTATTACTGAAATAAGAAGAATGATTATTGATAAGCATGAATTATTAAAAACAAATATAGCTGATATTCTCTATGGTTAATATTCACATACATCACTAACCTCTCAATAATTTGTCATCTCACAAGAATACCATGCACCTCTCCCAAACATCGAATAAGAAAATGCTTTGTTTACTTTTGTTTTGCTTTTTAAATAAAAATATGACACAATGGTCTATCCGTTTTATAAATAAAATGTAATGGATGTGGGCCTTTTTATATAACATATATTTCAATTATGCCAGTTCTCTTCATTTGATTGGTACCATGAAACTCATTAACATTATCTTTCCTAATTCATCTCAGTATTTACTTTCATTATTGTCGTCTGTTAACAATTAGGAACAGATGGAAAGGTCTATAAATAAGGTGTCATTATTGTAACTGGTCTTGTTGTTAGGCCATATACTGATAAAGCAAATGGATCCAATTAAAGTTAAAGAAATTAAAAACTTTTTGCAGGATAACCTATATCCTGAGAGCTGCTCAGGAAAGGAGCGCTATTACATAAAGAGAAGGTGTGAAAATTTCACAATGAAAGGTAATTGTGTATTGAGTTGGTCTTCTCATAAAAGGTAATACAACTGCATTATTTACTAATATAACTTGATTATATTAGATGGAGAGCTGCATTACATCTGCAGGAGAAAAAAGGATAAGAGTCAGCATTTGGCTAAAGATGTCCTTTCACCTGACGAGGCGCACAATGTATTTATGGAATTCCACGCAGGCCCTCTTGGTGGACATTGTGGAGTTGAGAAAACCCACAATGCCATAATTCTTAGATTTTACTGGCCTGGCATGGAACAGGACATCCGCAAGTGGGTAAGTTAATTGTGTAAAAAAAAAAAAAAAGTTTAAATGTTTTTATTTATTTTTTATTTTTTTTACTACATCTAACTCAATTATAATGGTCATGGCCCACTTCTCTTCTTTCAGATAGCCCAGTGTCCTCAGTGTCAGGCTAGGAAAAATACATTAAAGGAGAAGGCGGCTTACAATCCTATAGTTGTATGTATAAAAACAAAAAAAGCAGAAGAGGTCACGAGATGCATCCTAGACTTTTTTTTACAAATTTGGAGCACCACAGCGTCTGTTAACAGATCAGGGACGAGAGTTTGTCAACAAGGTTGGTTTAACAAATCAAGTCAAAATAAATGGATATTACCATAAGAAATATCTGAATTTTTTTTTTATTATTTCAAAGGTCAATTTTAGCCTGAGAGGCTGGGCATCACCAGGAGTCTGTGTTCTCCTTATCATCCCCAGACAAATGGCCTTGTTGAAAGAATGAATGGCACAATTCAAAGGTAATTTACATGTGTACAGGCACATGTTCTGAAGTTTTTTTTTTACATTGCATGATTTTCTTTTTGATTGTTAATGTCCAGAAGCCTGACAAAAATGGTTGGGGAAAATCCATCAACCTGGCACCTGCAACTAAATGCAACAATGTTCGCACTAAGAACAAAAAAACAATTAACAACAAAATTTTCCCCATATTATCTAATGTTTGGGAGAGAGGCACGATATCCATGTCAGGTGCCAAAGGATTATGAGGTTAGTGGTTTGTGTTTTTTTTTTTTTTTTTGCTGACACTTGATCTTTAAAGATGTGAATAATTATTGTGAATGTCTTACTTAGCTCTGTCATGGAAAGGTGGAAGCAATGGTTGAAAGTGAGCAGCTGGCTGAGGGGTTGAGAGATCGGAGGGAGACAATGGAAGTTGTCAAACTGAACATCACGAAGAGTCAAGAGAAAGTACGGAAGCGAAAGATGGAAAAAGGGCAGGAGGACAACTTAATGGCTGGGGATAAAGTGTTGGTTAGGAATGTGAGACAGGAGAACAGAAAGGGTGGAAAAATGGACCCAGACATGCTTGGTCCATTTACTATTATTAAAGGAACACTCCGACTTTTTGGGACTTTAGCCTATTCACCTTACCCCCCAGAGTTAGATAAGTCCATACATACCTTTTTCATCTCCGTGCGTGCTATAAGTCTGTTTGACGCACCCACCGCTAGCCTAGCTTAGCACAAAGACTGGATGTGAATGGTTGCAGCTTTCATACTAATCCAAATGAGTGACAAAATAACGCAAACGTTTTCCTATTTACATGTTGTGGTTTGTATAGTCACAGAGTGTGCAAATATCAAGGCCATATGAGACACAGACATCTTTTAACCGTATAAATAATTCTGAAGGCGAAGCACTACTTGGGCAGAGTGATAACCATCACCTGAGACGCACCATGACGAGGAGCAGAGAATTCGCTCAAGGGGGTCGCACACCGGGCGCGCAGCGCCATGTCTTCAAAATTCGAACAGATTATTCTCTATGTGTGTCCGGCGGCGCCATTCGGCGTCTGTCCGCGCCGCCCAGCTACGGCTCAGGACCGTGTTCAAAACCCTGCCGCGCCACAGAGCGCCATTTGCATAGTTTTATATTAAAATTGCATTTATTTGTCTCAAATCGTCGTTAATGTACATGACTTCACCCTGTGCTGCAATATACATTTAAGCCTATTTAACATTCCTAATTTTCCTAATTCCTAACAGCTTGAATAGTCATAGCCTATTGGGGAAAAAATGTAAAACAAACATAGCCTTTTTAAATCCATTTTTCAATAGGCTACTCTATCATATTAACCATACACTAACTGGGTTATTATTATTATTATTAAGTACCAGTATAAACCCATCAGTGCGAAATATTAATGCATAGGCGATGTAACGTTTGCCTCACGTGGTTACATTCACGGTCGTGTAGAGCCACCTATTGGATTTACCAGGTCACAACACACTTCAGGTAATTTCTGTAGCGTAGCAGTGGAGCGAAATGGACGAAGAAAAACTCATCAATGGAGTAGGGAGTAGTATGAAGGAGTAGGTAGTAATCAATGAAGTAGTTGCCTAGACAACGGATAACGTTACAACAAAATAACAGACTTAACAAGGTGATAGACACTTGGTTAATAACGTTCAAACATCAGTTATTTTATTCACTTAACATAAAAAATATATATAATACATCCAGTTTAAACTCACCCATCTTGCAGCTCTTGACTTCTACCAGGAGTTGATTCAAAACTGAGCTCGTGCGAATAGAATGTGCGCGTCTGGTGTGCGATACCTATGAATTGTTCTAGACGTGGCGCGGCGCTGCGCTGCGCGCCCGGTGTGCGACCCCCTTCAGTGTTGGAGTAAAGAGTCAGCAATTACTAACGTTAGATAGAAAAGCATAGTTTATCATGGGTGTTTGCTTTATTGTATGAGCTGTGACAATAAACAGGGGAGACCAGGTACCATGTTTCATTGATTTCCAACCAAAAACGCACCCAGATTTATAAATATCACATGAATAAATAATTATTATTACAGGAATCAATATATTTTAAATGCAATTTATTAGCTGAACCAAATGTATTCAACAGTATATAATATACAGTATAATTGCATTACTATAGGATAGAATACGGGGAAAGTAATAGCACAAATTGATTTTGCACAATGAACTCACAGCCTATCGTACCCTTTTGCACGCTCAAGTTCGTTATTTCCATGGTTATTTCAAATTTAGGCTACTAGGCGCGCCGCGCGCAGGGTGCAAGTTCAACGTGGTGAACGCGCTCGTTTTTTTTCCAAGCGCGTCCGCACCGCATCAAGATAAAAACATATTCATACCCTAATCATATAATAGTGTCACTAACGTTACATTAGCTCTGGCTAATGGCACTGTTACAGTAGGTCATCTAAAAACATAACGGAACACTTACCTCAGCCGCAGGGTGATCCACTTGTCCTGTCTGTGCTATAGATGGGATGGCCGTATCCTTCAGCACATTATGGTCCGTGTGGCAAATTCCATTTTTTCAAAATAGTCGTCCATTGAAATGTACCGAGCAAACATAATGTCCCTTGATAATCTATTTAGGTGTGTTTGGATAAATATCCAGAGTAAGTTAGCCATTTCTTCATCCAGTCAGCGTTTTTAGTTGGAATTCTGTGAAACATGGTATTACCTCCCCTTACTGTCGCAGCTATTTACAATAGAGCGAAAACCCATGACTGTAAACTATTTTACTATTTATAAATTGCTGACTCTGTTACCCAAACACTGAGCGAACTCACCGCTCCTCACCACGCGTGTCTCCGGTGATGCGGTTATTACTCCGCCAAAGTAGCAGTGCTTCGCCTTCAGAGAATAGTTCTAAGGTTTTATACGGTTAAAAGATGTCTGTGTCTCATTTGACTTTGTTATTTGTACATTCTGTGACTATAGACCATTTCACAAGATGTAAACAACACTGGTCCAGAAGCACTTCCTGTTTCAGTTTTTTAACACTACATAAAAGCTGGGATAAAATACAACCAACAGAACATTTAAAACTGAATCAAAAAGTTATACAAACATCTTTAAGATGTTTTCTTTACATGTGAAATAAAGAAAACAGTTACAAACTGAAACAGGAAGTGCTTCTGGACCAGTGTTGTTTACATCTTGTGAAATGGTCTATACAAATCACAACATGTAAATAGGAAAACGTTTGCGTTATTTTGCCACTCATTTGGATTATTATGAAAGCTGCAACCATTCACATCCAGTCTTTGTGCTAAGCTAGGCTAGCGGTGGGTGCGTCAAACAGACTTATAGCACGCACGGAGATGAAAAAGGTATGTATGGACTTATCTAACTCTGGGGGGTAAGGTGAATAGGCTAAAGTCCCAAAAAGTCGGAGTGTTCCTTTAACATAGAAGGCAAAAATGTTGATGTGGTTTCAACCAAGGGAAAGAAAAAGTTGAAATTCAACTTGGATCACTTAATAAAGTATGTGGAGCCCGAGCCTCACATTCCAAAAAAATGGATCCCATCAACCCCTCTCAGTCCTCCTGCTCCTCCAGCCAATCCTCCTCACCATGCAACGCCTCCATCCGCAGCCAATCCTCCTCACCATGCAATGCCTCCATCACCAGCAAATCCTCCTCACCCTGCCAATCCTTCTCACCATGCAACGCCTCCATCCGCAGCCAATCCTTCTCACCATGCAACACCTTGATCATCAGCCAATCCTCCTCACTCTGCCAATCCTCCTCACCATGCAACAATGGCACAAACACAAAACAACCCAGGCCCACCAACTACTCACTCTTGCTCCATTTCAGTGCCATTGCTCAGAATTTTACTTTGTATTCATTGTGCTTATTTTAGTGATACATGATATATGGGAGGGCAAGAAACCGAATGTGCTGTGGAGCAAAATGAGCCCCTACAAATTGTTTTCCAAAAACCTGATGGGTCTGGCACCAGGCAAATGGTTGGAAAGTGAGGTAGGGTTGCATTATCAAATTGTATATGGTTACCTTTGTTTTGGTTCCTTGTTTTATTTTGATTCTTTTTGCAAATAGGTTGTGAATGGTTATCTACACCATCTTAAAAACCGATTAAATGTGTCAGGAATGAAACGGGCATATTTAATCGATTCATACCAGATGACTGCAATCTGGAATGGAAGCCAAAAGGGCTTGAAAAAGGTTTTTGCATTTAAACACAATCTGAAGTGTTTAAGTAAATTGACAGTTTTTAAAATCGCTATTGTATTGTTTGTAGCTTGATCCATCCAGCTATGACGTAACTTTCTAAATTTCTACAGAAGTAGATGCATGAATAGATGATAATGCAGACTTAAGATTATCTACTGACACTTAATGTTTGTTTTGTTTTTTCAGGCAATGTTCCCAAAATTGTCAAAATCTATATATATTGACCCTTTTGGTGCTAATGAATCGGCAATTTCTAAGTGCAGGGATGCTACAAGGCAAGTATTGTATGAAAATTTTATCTGTTGTATATGTTTGTATTGTGGCTTAATGATGAGTGCATTTGCACACTTGGGGATGCCACTCAATTGTGCATCCTACCCAACAGGATTCCACATCATGTGGTGCATTTGTTTGCAAAGTATGTTATATGTACTTGTATGAATTTTTACAGTCTTTATTGATAAAACCTAATTTATGTATGGCATAACTGCTCACATCAGCTAGCAGAGCTGCTTCTTATGGAGGAAGAGATTAAATTTTCAAATGAGGAAGGCCTTGTTTCACTGCGCCTGGAAATTGCAAAAAGGCTTTTAAGAGAAACTGGTGAGAAATAATAATTTGAATTTATATAGCTTTGACTACCTTAAGTTTTCTTTGCATGACATGACTCCTTCTACATATTACAGATGACCTTTCACAGCTCTGTCGTTCATGTGGAGAGCATCATAGGGACAAAGGCCAAACTGTGCAATGGGTAAGAACAATTTACAGTATAAATATGCATTGAAAACCACTCACGAACAATTAACTTATTCTAATGTTTGCTCTTCCTTCCTTAGATTGAATGTACAGAATGTGGAAGGTGGTACCATTGGGACTGTGTGGGTAGACCTTCCACTGTTGGCAAATACAGCTGCCCTGCGTGCTTATAGTGTTTTTGTCCTGCCTTTTTTCACCTGTTTTTACTGCTGTTATTTTTTTACAATGTTTGTTAACTAATTGCTAATAAATGCTGTGGGTTATTCACTGGATCCTACCTGTATGTCTTTTAATTATAAAATTATATTTGCATAGCTATAGCTCATCACCTTTCTCCACTCTTAAGCAACATTTATGGAGTGTTGTGCTTTAACTCATTCCTCAGTTTAAATAAATAAATTGACGTGTTCCTTTAACCACAATGCATTGAGGCTAAATTTAAATTAAGACACAAACTAGGCTTCACAAAATAATCACACACGCACTGCAAAAACAATGCAAATACTTGTCCAGCCTCTCACGGGGATTTCGGATGCCCCAACGCCTGTGATGAGACGACTCAACGCCTGTGAAGAGACGACTCAACGCCTGCGATATGTTATGGCGCCGTTTCATTCATAAACAATATTTATATTTAATATTTATATTAAAACAATATGAATGTAAGCCAGAGGAGAACTGGCCCCCGACTGAGCCTGGGTTCTCCCAAGGTTTTTTCTCCATCCAATCTGATGGAGTTTGGTTCCTTGCCACTGTCGCCTTGCTTTTGGCTTGCTTTGAGCTTGCTCAGTTGGGGTTATTTAGTGTTTAGCAATGTTGTTGATCCTGTGTTGTGCTACTTTCATGTTATCAGTGTGAAGCTGCTTTGATACAATCTGTATTGTGAAAAGCGCTATATAAATAAATGTGACTTGACTTTATTTAACGTAGCCACTTAAAATTGTCATTTAGATACGATTTCAATTGAAACGAGTGTAACAAAATGATATGGGCGTGGTCTGTGTTTCGTGATGTTGAGAAGAAGAAAAAACATAACTTTTCAAACGGCGTCTGAAACATGCAGCGACAGAGGATACAAACATTAAATGATGTTTTACTAACAAAGTTCGGGAGGAGCATGTTCAGAATTAAACACAGGTGGAGCACATTCAGGTAATCAAGCCTAATTAGACACGAGTGGAGCGCACTCCCAATCAATGAAGTAAGAGGTATATATACAGCAAACTTAACTCAGTTCATTGACAGTCTAACAGCATATTGGTTCGACCTTTTTTGCTACCATGTCTCAACTCCAGCTCTTCCCATCCGATGATGAATCCAACTTCTCACCGGATCCTCAGCCAGAATCAGCTGACCCGAAGACCACTCCTTCTCCGCCCAACATTTCAACTGATCCCCAGGCTTCTCCACGCGGCCGCCTGCTAGAAATGGAAGCCCAATCATTTCAACATAGTTTTGCAACAGCTACTAATCCCTCTTCTTTTCAGTGGCCTCCAGCACCTGTCCCAGATGCTAGTGTGAGGCTGCCTCCGCTAGCATTGGAGGCCCAATCATTTCAACCTGCTTTCGCAACAGCTACTAATCCCTCTTCTTTTCAGTGGCCAACAGCTCCAGTAGCTCAAGCAAGCGTGAGGCTGCCTCCGCTTGCAGCACGAGCCCACTCTTCCCAGTTTCAACCTTCCTTTCCTTCTCATACTTTTAACCCTCTTCCCCAAGCCCCAGAGGCCGATTCAAGCGTGAGGCTGCCTCCGCTGACAATTGCAGCCCCTGCTTTGGTTCCTTTCAGCTCTCTTCTCCAGGCAAAATCTCAGCACTCTCTCTTCACAGCAACTCAGATGCCCATCCCATCGAACGCCGTTGCTGCGGAGCCACCCCCAGTGTCCCACAACATCCGAGCACAGATCCTGTCAGGTGCAGACGTAGATCTCTCATCTCTTCTCTCTCTGTTACCTGTAACCGAATCAAACCGCCAAATAGATTGTGGGGATTTTTCTGTCACTTTAAAAAACCCAAATCCACATTCATCACGTTTACTTTCTTTTTCCGAGTTCACAATTGCTTTCAACCGTTTCACTGAAGTAATCTGCTCAGCCTTCCCCCATAGGTGGCGTGAATTAAACGACTACTTATCAATTATAGCCGAACTCGCGCTGTCCTATGGAGGAGGGCACTTCTACACCTACCACAAGCTCTTCTCCGCCAAGTGTTCTGTCCGAGTCGCTCAATGGAACCAATGTCCTTACTGGGGCGCTCTTGATCCAGATCTACACAGCAGGGTTTTCCTAGGCTGCAAGAACATTTCATGTGCGGTATGCAGGTCAGTGGCACATTCAACCACGACATGCCCTCGAGTCAACTCCTCCATCCCCCCCTGCCCAGACTCAGCCCCAGTTAAATCAACCAGCTATGTGCCAAGACCTACAACCCATGAAAATACCGATGGAGGGAGACCGCAGACAGCCTCCTTTTCAAACAGCAGGCAGCTGTGCAACAGTTTTAACCATGGGAGGTGCTACAGACAGCGTTGCCGGTTTCTCCATGTCTGCAATTTCTGCTTACTTGTCGACTCCCGTGAATATTTCTCGCCTAGCGATAGAACTAGCTCATCACCGAGACACCCATTTCACACACTATCTTCTGTCCGGCCTCGAGCACTGTTTCAAACCCGGTGTGGAATGCCCACTCTCTCAAAATATTGTCTGTAATAATCTTCAATCTGCTTTGGCTGAACCCGACATAGTAGACAACCTGATCAAAAAAGAAGTCGAGTCAGGCTTTATGATTGGTCCATTCGACAATCCTCCTTTCAAAGTTTTTCGTGTCAGCCCCATTGGAGTGGCCACAAGAAAATTTTCAGGTAAAAAACGCCTTATAATTGATCTATCAGCCCCACACGATTCCCCGTTCCCAAGCATTAACAGCTTGATCCCCCTTGACGAATTTTCTCTCAAATACCATGAAATAGATCAGGCGATCGACATGATAAAAACTGCGGGTTGGGGAGCTTGGCTGGCAAAAAATCGACATCACTTCTGCCTTCAAAGTGATGCCCATCCATCCAGATTCATGGCACTTATGTACGCTGGCAAGGAAATTTTTATTTTTCCATACGCTTAACTTTCGGATGCAAAAGCAGCCCCAAAATTTTCGACATGCTATCAGAAGCTGTTTGCTGGATTTTGTTTAACAATTACGCGATTCCTCACCTCATCCACTTGCTAGATGATTTCCTAATCATTTCACCTCCCGATGCCACCCCAGCCGCGCATTTCCTCACCGTTCAAAATGTTTTTTCGAGACCCAGGAGAAAACCATGGGTCCACCACATCCATCGAATTACTCGGCATTAACTTAAATTCAGTACAATTCCAGGCTTCCCTGCCAAAGGAAAAAATTGACAGGATCATACTCGTCTCATCTACCCTCATTGACCGCTCAAATTGTTCCAAACGCGAACTCTTATCCCTGCTCGACCACCTAAACTTCGCAATGCGCATCATTCCACAAGGCCGCCCTTTCATTTCGCATCTCCTCTCACTCGCCTCTTCAGTACACGCACTAGAAGACCTAATTTCCATATCTCAGATGTGCCGCGATGAACTCAGGTTATGGATAACTTTCCTTAAATAGTGGAATGGCCTGTCCTTTTTCTATAACAATCTTGTTTTATCTCCAGTCGATATCCAGTTATTTACAGATGCGGCCCCCTCAATCGGCTTCGGGGGTTTCTACCAAGGACACTGGTTCGCATCTCCGTGGCCCCCACAACTCCAAGACACGACTCAGTCCTCAGCCCTATTTGAGCTCTACCCTCTCGTGGTAGCAGCCTTCCTGTGGGGGAAAGAATGGGCCACCAGCAGCGTTTTAGTGCATTGTGACAATGAAGCAACTGTCGAATGCATTAATAAAGGCCGTTCCCATTCACCCGCCCTGATGCCACTCTTAAGACGCCTAACCTGGATCTCAGCGTGTGATCAGTTTATCATAATTGCCAAACATATCCCCGGGTCTGAAAATCAAATCGCTGACTCCCTGTCTCGTTTTCTGTTTCAGAAATTCAGGATGCTGGCTCCAGAGGCAGACCAATTCCCAACTCCAGTACCTCACTATTCAGAACTAATATTCCCGTAACCACCCTCTAAAACAACTCCTCGACACATCACTGGACACCATCCTCCAAGCAGTTTCTCCCAGGACCCTCCAATCTTATGTGACAGCTTGGAGGTGTTTTAAAGCATTCCACTTCTCATACAACTTGCCATTCCCTGATTTTTCTCTCCTTTCAATCACCTCATTCATCTCCTACCTTAACAGCATTAAGGGCCTTCAAGTGGGATCCATCAAAGGTTACCTGAGCGGCATCCAGTTTTTACATAAATTGATGTATGGCGCTCCCTCTCCAGAGATAAATAATTCACAAACCTCCCTTCTGGTCAAAGGAATTCAACGATCCCATCCCACCCATCCTGACACCAGACAACCCATAACACTGGATATTCTCACAAAATGTATTCATGCCCTCCGCACAGTCTACCAGCCTCTCGAGACAGCCCGCACACTCGATGCTATGTTTATTCTAGCCTTTTTTGGCTTTCTTAGATGCTCGGAACTCGCCATCACTTCCAAATTTGACCCAAGAGTCCACCCCACCATCTCAGACTTAGCAGTACTGGATAGTGAAACCATCTCATACTTGATTAAGCAAAGCAAGACAGACCAATCCAAAAAAGGCCATTTCATCTACATCTTCAAACTCTCATCGCCAATCCAACCATACCAATCCATTCAGGCATATCTTCAGTGGAGAAGCTCCCAGGCTAAATCCCCTCTTGATCCCCTATTTATAGATGACTCCAACAAACCCGTGACATGCTTTTGGTTCCAGAAACATCTCAAATCCGTTCTTCAACAGTCAGGCATCCAAGCAAAACATTTCTCCAGTCACTCTTTCCGCATCGGAGCAGCAACCTCAGCAGCCCAAAAAGGCCTCTCCCAGCAGCAGATCCAAGCTCTCGGAAGATGGTCCTCAGACGCTTTCCAAAGCTACATCAGGACCAACCGGTTCCACATTAAAAAAGCCCACCAAACCCTCATCGAATAAAACCCTCCGGGTCGTCCACCTGGGTGTTCTTCCTTCATCCAGTGATCTAGTTCCCAGCAGACGAAGCAAAAACTCTCCCTGTAGAAGACTTATATTATCTTTTTCTCCGTCCAGCAAGCATTTGCTGTCCAGCGAGCTTTGGTCTTCCAGCGGACATTGCATGCATCTATGTTTCCTCTTTTCTGTCCAGCGAGCATTGGTCTCCCAGCGGACATTGCATGAATCTATGTTTCCTCTTTTACTGTCCAGCGAGCATTGGTCTCCCAGCGGACATTTCATAATCCTGTCCAGCGAGCATTGGTCTCCCAGCGGACATTGCAGGCATCTACGTTTCTTCTTTTTCTGTCCAGCGAGCATTGGTCTCCCAGCAGACATTGCTTAATTCTGTCCAGCGAGCATTTGTCTCCCAGCGGACATTGCAGGCATCTATGTTTCCTCTCTTTCTGTCCAGTGAGCATTGGTCTCCAGCGGACATTGCAAGCATCTAAGTTTCCTTTTTTTTTTCTGTCCAGTGAGCATTGGTCTCCCAGCGGACATTGCATGCATCTATGTTTCCTCTTTTTCTGCCAAGCGAGCATTGGTCTCCAAGCGGATGTGGCATTCATCTATGTTTCTCTTTTACATCTAACAGGTATCAATTTCCCAGTGGACCACAAGAAATCTCCAGTCCGGGCTTCCAAAACACTCCACCGTCAGCCTGGTAGGGCCCATCAGCCCGACGCCGTGAGCTGCTCCCGTCGGAAGCTACATGGGCCCTCCTGGTTGGGCATCCCCAAATCCTGTCACCCCTCATTCGTCAACCAGTAGGGCCCGTCCGCCCAGCGCAGTGAGCTGCTTCCGCCAGAGGCAACACGGGCCCTCCTGGTCAGGCGGCATAAATCAAGCTGTTCCTCATCCATAGGCCAGTAAGGGCTCGCCCGTTCGACGCAGCAAGATGCGCTCGTTAAGAACGGTGCAATTCAAACGGACCCAGCCCGCCAAAATTCTGCGTTTTGGGGGGTCTTTAGTCTGGCGGCTGTCCTTTGCCTTTTGCTTTTGGGGGAGCACTCTGGGTTCGGGCAAAAATTCCGAGCTCGGAGCCCTCCCCCTGGACAGCACGCCAAATACGCATAATCTTTACTCTGTTTAATTGATGTAAATGTGAACTCGTGAATTTACCAATAATATAGAAAGCTTTCAAATCTGCTCAATGGAAAATTCGCTGTGACGAATCTGTAGCCGTCTAACATCTGCTGGAAATCCAGGTAAATCTATCTGCGTGCACGCGCGTTTCCCCAGTTGATCCGTAACACCGGCTCCCAGTGCCAACAACGGACTCCAACATTACTAATTTATTTTATCACCTGCGCTAAAACTACAGATATGTGGTCGAGCCGAACGACACATGTAGCGGCAACCTATAGCCGCTGAGAGGCTAAGCAGCAGGAAATATCCGCGACGCGTTTTCTTGCAGTGGATATTCAGTAGCATTTATTGACATGGTAACGGACTACGCGCAGAGACAATGAAGAACATACATGCAAACGGTCAACAGAAAGTGAGCACTCCCCGCTACTCACCCCCTCTCCACACACCCCAAACAGGAAACACTATCAGGTATATACCCACCAATACCCATGTGACCGTCACACCTGGAAACGCACGTAAATTACAAAATAAAAGACAAAACATTTTCTACACTTACAACACATCCATATATGAGCCTGACGATACACTTTATCAACCGAGATTGGAACCTCTGCAGCCGCTGTTTACAGACAAGTTATTTCCCGGAAGACCACACTGGAGAAATGCTAGCCAAAGGACTCAGAGAATCTCTTCAATTGTGGGGACTGCAAGAGGATCGCCTTGTCTGTGTTACCACAGACAATGCCACCAACAACATCCTTGCCCTTCAGCTGAATGAAATGACACGCCTACAGTGTTTTGGCCACCGTCTTCATCTAGCTATTGGTGAGTGCTTCATCTCTAAATCGATATAAAAATAATACAAATATGTTTCAGTACATACACAGTCAGTAATACCTTAGAGCAATTTTTCTTAAAAGGTTCTTCCCTTAGAATTTTAGATATTCTCCTTGTGATTCTGCTTTAGGTGTCTTCAATAATGCTCAATCATCACTCATTTATTCACTTAACTTAACTTTAAACTTTTGCTTGCAATAAAGCCTTACAAAAATGCAAAAAGTCAACATACTGCATAGTACTCGTACCTCAAAGAAATAACAATAACTATAACAAGGCACTCTACTTTAAACAACACTGTAAAGCCTCATATTTTCTCAATAAGTCTCTCAGGTGGTTTTCTAGGTCTAGTAGACCTTCTGAGTGGTTTAGTCATTTGAGAGTCTGTGGTAAGAGGCTCAGCTTGGTGTGGATTTGGTGTATCAATTTGTTTTTCAGACTCAGCTTCACCGTGTTTGTCAATGTCCACATGAGTCTTTAACAGACTCCTCCTGTTTCTCCTCACTTTATGTCCATCCTCTGTTTCCACACTGTAAGATCTAGGTCCGATTTCACTGAGCACTATCGCTTTTCTGTCCCAGCAATTAGGTCCCTCAATTCTCACAGTGTCCTTTACACAAAGAGGTTCCAGACTTTTTGTAGCTCTGTCATAGGTCATTTTTTGTCTGATTTTGAGTTTCTTTTTGTTGTTCATCCATTTGTTATTGTCTCGTCCTGGGGCTCGTTCTTCGTACGTTGCTTAAAACATCCGAGATCAAATGAGACATCCAAGATAATATCATCGTGCTAATCATGATCCGGCTAATTGGGTTCTTCAAACACACCTGTTGTTTATGATTAGTATCGCTGGATTGAGTTATCTGAGATAATTGCGCGTTCATGCGTTGGTTTAAAAGGAGACATGTATCGATACCAGAAACAATGATCAGCAACGCTGCTATTGGCTGTTCAGCATGGCTAAAGAACGCGCCCAGTTTTTTTCTCAAGGAGAACAAGAGCTTTTAATGGAAGGTTATGCGGAGTTTCAATCTTTAATTAAAACGACAGGGAACACCTCGAAGTCTGCAAAAGCCAGGAGAGAGGGCTGGCAAAAAGTAGCAGACAAATTAAATGCTTAAGTGCTGTCCATGGTTTCTATCACTTTCTATAGAATGTATTTTTGCATTTTAATAATTGCATATTTACTTTGTTCTTTTATGTCAGAGCCTCCGCGGGACCCATTAGAACATGGGGACAAGTAAAAGTGAAGTACAAGAATATTCTACAAAATGGTAGCCTTTAAATCTTATACTGTCTTTATTTTAAAAAGGCCCTTTTTTTCTTCTTTTTAAAAGCCACTGTTAAATAATGTGTTTGTCTGTTTATAACAGCCACCAAGAAAAAGGCTGAAAAAAAAACAGGTGGTGGTCCTGCACCACCACAATATACCCCAGCAGAGGAGCTGGCCCTTGGGTTGAATCAAAACCGACCCATTGTGGAGGGCATCCCTGGCGGCAGCTCTTCCTCAGACCCAAAGCCAGGGACCAGTAGCAGCAACACCTTTATTACTGGTAGGCTAAAAAGATTTCAATTCTCTTAGTACACTGTAAAATGATTTGTTGCTGCATTAAATGAAGTATAATCCAAATGGCTTGTACAGTTATTTCAACCGTTTGTGAAAGTGAAAACTTCTGAACTTTTAATGTAAAATATATTGCCATGGGTTATTGAGCACATTATATTTTTTACAGTGTACTTAATTGTAATGACTTTTTTTTTTTTTTTTTTGGTTCCCCTCTTTTGTGCAGTTTTACATAATACACCAACCCTTTTACCTGTTCCCAAGCAAGTGGTGGCTGAAGCATATGCAGTAAGTTGTGTACTTTTTCTAACTTGCATAAAGGGAAGAAAGTGCAACACTTTTTTAATACCCATTTATTTCCATTGCACAGGACCGTGAAGAAACCCTCTCAGATGACTGTCCTTTGGAGGAAGAACCTGTAAGTGCATAAATAACTTAACACTAATTTGTATATACTTGTGTACCTATTCTTTTTGTGTGCAATATGAGTTGCAGGAGTCCACACCTACAGAAAGGCCTACAGAAAGGCCTACAGAAGAGTCTGCACAAAGAAGTGATACAGAGGTGGACAGTGTTGTACTTTTACTTTTTACTTTTGTTGCATGAGGCATGTTTTGACCCTTTTTTTCTTTCACAAACAGACACAGGGTGACATCCGTACCTGCAATAGCAAAAAAATTCTGCTTTACAACCTGGGGTCTTAAGTGGCTTGGAAATAACACAAAAACCCCTAAAAACTGCTTGAGTGCCAAGTAAACTTTGCGAATGGCGCGACAGACGGCACTTTTCACTAAGTTCTCTGCATCTCCAATAGTGTAAAGGAACGTGTCACTCGCAAAGAACCTCAGGGCAATGCACACAGTCTGTGCAGTTGTCAAAGCCCGACTCCTCCGTGTTGAACATTTAATGTGAGGTTCAAGCAAATTAATGATGTAAATAACACCCTGTCGAGAAAAACGATATCTCTAAAGGATCCTGTCTATCCTAAAATACGCGATTAATTCTAAAAGCTCTGCAAATTATCCTCGCACCTTCCGCAACAGGTTGCTGTCGTAAAAATGGACAAGACATGGCTACGACAGACTTACCGCGTCACCTCCGCTTATAAAGCCGCGATCTAACCATGTTTACATGAAATAAGCCTGCTCGTGAGCAGGCTCAAGCTAGCGCACCTGTTGCTATGACGGCAAGTCCAGGATGAGCGTCGAAGAACCAAGCGATCCAAGATCATGCCAAATCGCCAACAATCAAATCCAGCTAACTGAGTTAGCGACCTACGAAGAACGAGCCCCTGGTTGCAATTGCGGTAGTGTGGTGCGGAGCTTGCGTTTCATAAGAAGCTCAGCGGGGGACGCTCCACACTCCAGAGGTGCAGCTCTGTAGCTTAGTAAAGCGAGGTGAGGATCAGTCTTACCATCCTTGGCTTTCTTCAGTAGCCTCTTAACAATTTGTACTCCCTTCTCAGCCTGACCATTGGCTTGTGGGTACAACAGGCTTGAGGTAACATGTCTGAATCCATAGTGCTTTGCAAACTCTTTAAACTCTTCACAATCATACTGCGGACCGTTGTCACTCACAACACATTGTGGGATTCTGTGTCTGGCAAAGAACCCTTTCATGTGCAATATGACAGACTGTGCGTTGGTGCTGGAGAGTTGTGCAATCTCAGGGTAGTTCGAGTAATAGTCTATAACAAGAAGATAGTGCCTACCTTCTGCCAAGGAGCATTGGGTAGTTCAGCCACCAGCATTGGCTCCTTGACTTGTTTGTAGTGGTGTCTGAGGCAGATGTCACATTTCGCAATTGTTTCCTCTATGTCTTTGTTAATACCTGGCCAGTAGATTGCTTCACGTGCTCTTCTCTTGCATTTTTCTACTCCCAGGTGTCCTTCATGAAGACGCTGAAGCATGTACTTGTGCATGGTCTGAGGAATAACAATCCTGTTTTTTCTCAGCAGGAGTCCTTTTAACATACACAGCTCTGCCCGCACTGGGAAAAACTGTGGGCACACTCCTTTTGACCAGCCGTTGTTTACACAATGAGCCACTTTGAGCAGCATAGGGTCTACTGCTGTCTCTCGAACAATCTGCTGCAGCATGGTGTCTGTTGCAGGCAGTGAGGCAGTGACCATGTTGATGTGTGTAACAGATCTGAGTCCTAAGATTCAACTCTTAAACCGCTAGATCAATTCTAGGTTCTAAAGGAGTGGGGTGGAAAACATAAAACTCATGATGGAGTCCAGACGTTGAATGCGATAATGATATTTTACTGTAACACAGCAATATAGACAATTGTTTGAATCAAATGGAAAAGAAATCAAAAGAAAAAAATAACAAAGAGGTGAGTATAATGAAACAACACTTAAATTATCAGTGTTTTGGGAAATTATTAATTTCACAAATCTGCCCAGCTGAGTGATTAACCCAATTTGTGAATTATTAGGAATAAATCAACTTCTTTTTCCTTTTATATTAACCTTTTTTTTTTCACAGGTAAAAGAAGAAAACAAATTAGTTGCACTTAAAGCAACACAATCACATCACAATAAAACTAAAATGGAAAAATTGGAAAAGTTCACTTCAGAAAATGTAATGCACTTTTTTCAGTTCATGCAATGAATGCAATAAAGTTCAGTTTGTGTGCAACAAAGCTGTGTACTTCCTTTTCTTAATAACACAGCTCAGAATGTTCAATGGGAAAAAACTCCAATCCAGTTGGAAAAAATGAGAAAAGGATAGTAATCCGATCCAAATACAACAATCACTCCTAATGCTCTGTCAATGTGTTACCAGGTGATGCGATAGGTCCCCTGGTTACCGAAAGGAGATGAGGACGTTTACAATCCGGGTTGGCTCGCCATCTTAGTTTTCTCGTCATGCACGTCTTTTCCACATGTGTGCCCATGCACGCGCACACACACTTCAAGGAAGAGTCTTTGTCCGTTTTTTTTCTGGAACATAAAACCTGACCAAACAATCGTCATTCACCCAAATGCATTCCGTTTAGGTTGCTAACTAGTCAAGTATCAGTATCTATCCTTTTTTGAGTGTTAATATCAACTTTACTCAAGTTAAACTCAAAGTGAATCTGCTCGCGATCTCTCTGCTTCACTCTTCCTCTGTAGCTGTACAAAATGGTGCGCGGCTGCGCGCAGCTGCTGCACGCGGTCGGGGTGACTTTCTTAAAGGGGAAGCGTCAACATAAATCCTTACAGTTTATTTTTTATGAACTCTTATATTTAAATGCTCAACTTATTTAATTTAACTATATACAATCAATGTCGTTTTCAGAAATCCTTTACCTGCTACAATATTGTGAGTTTTAGTACCCACAAGTTTAAGCACTCATAAAGGCTCCATTCTACTGCTGTGCGTTTCAATTTCCTCTGCTGCAGTGTTCTCGCCTGTGTCACTGTTGAGTTCTGAGGGTTGTTCCATAAAACAAGATTAGAAAATAAGCCAGGCTTATTTTGGTTAGTCAAACTTATTGTCGGTGAATTCTGTTTCATAAAGCAAACTTAAAATAGTTCAAACTCAGTTACCCTGGAAACTTATGCTGGGAAACTAGCCTGGTCCGGGGCAGGCTAACTGTCAGGCTAAGTCTGAGTTCAGGCTTAAAGGTGCAATGTGTAACAAAGTTGAGTATTTATTAACAGAAATGCAATATGACATCCATAACTATGTTTTCAGTGGTGTATAAAGAACTTACTTATTTAACCGTAATGTTTTTATTACCTTAGAATGAGACATTAATAGCTCCATAACCGCGGGAATCCCCTTCTATGAAGGTCGCCATGTTGTGACGTCATATTCCTACCGTAGCCGAACGCGAACAAACAGCGCTACAGAACGCGTTTCATCACTACCTTGAAAGAGAAGTAGCGGAAAGCTGGAAGCTAGCCTTACACTCCGTGAGTAGTGACTTTTCCCTTGTGAGTGGTGTAAAATATGTAGTTAGGATTGTTTCATGTAACTTAGTTCTCCCTCGCTGTGTTATGGGTTTGTTATGTTGGGGATAGATGTGCTGTTACGTTCGTGAGATAGCTGATGATTAGTATTCATGTCATTGACCGTAAAACAGTACGTTACAGGAATCACTAACCCGTCGATAGAGACTTTTAGATCACTAAAGTCGATCACGAAGAGTTTTCAAAATCAGAGAAAAAAGCCTATTGTGTGTAGTAAATAGTGTCTATGGGATGCGGAGATGACATGATTGTAACAGCGCGCGCACTTCCGACCTTTGGACTCATGCGGACGCGTCCCAGCTCAGCTCACAGTAACAGCTCATATTAACCAGCTAAACTATTACTACCCTGTTAGAAAAAATATATAGCTGCTCCCTCGCTGTATTATGGGTTTGCTACAGTATGTGTGGATAAATGTGCTGCTGGTTACGTTTGTGAGACAATCAGCTGATTAATATTATTATATTAAATTATATATTAAAACCCTTGATCCTCACCTGACTACTATGGCTTTGTAAACAGTATCCATGATGTGGTTTATAATGGACTGTGGTACAGAAACAGTGACAATGTTACACACTCTTGGCTTACTCTGGCTATTCTCTGCTGTCTCAGCCGACGAGATGTTTGTCCCGTTTTAGCAACCGTAGCTTCTTCGAAAGGGAGGGGTGAGCAGTGGGCGGAGCCATTAGTGCAAACCTGGTGCAAACTCGCAACCGAACCACTAGATGTCGCTAAAAGTCACACATTGCTCCTTTAAGGAGCATACAATTTATACTCACCTGCTGGTATTTCGATGTCATTTTATTTTACTTAACCACTATTAATGCAACTTTTTTTTTTTTAAATAAATAAGGAAATGTACTTTACTAATAAATGTAAGAAATTATATGGTATAAATGCACTAAGAAATGTTCAAAACTTGTGTATTTAATTGGTGAGTTTGTTTAATGAGTTTGGTAATTAATGAAGTATATAAATAGAGAACTGAACTCGTTTCCAAACTTAACCATGGCGTGTCCTTTCATAGATGAGGTGTTGAGGGAGCTATAGTCTCGCGGAGGGCATTTCAAAGAGAGAGAACTTTCAGAGACAGGTCAGAGCCATTGGCATTAAATGACAGCTAACTATATGAACGATATAGGTTCTCAAGAGATGGGATTGCATATATTTGTAGATTACCAAGCCCACACATATGCAAATAATTATTTTGTTTAATTTGGTCTAAACCATGACTGTGTAGCCTTTAAAATTTTCCCTGGCCCCTCAACTTTCTCCTTAGTTGAACAAACACACAGAAGTCAAAGTATTTAATGTGATTTGTCTTTATTCAGAGTGAATCTGCCTGTTAGGTGTGAAAACACACAAATAAATGTTGTGAATGATCAAAAAGATAATGGTTCTTTTTTTCCTTTAAAAAAAAGGTAGTTCTACTTGCATTTTTCTGTAGCTGTTGAATTTCCAGCTCCAACTTCCTCATCTTTAGTTTTTTATACTCGATGTCGATATCAGTTGCTTCCATTTATTTAAGGCAGTATCGTTTATACTCTCCTTTTATGTTTTCTGGGTTATGTAGCAACATTTAAGTTATTTCATTACTTTTGTCACATTGTTTTAATTTCTTAATACTCTAGAACAGAAATCTAGAACAGTGTCAGCATCCTGAAAACACATTATGATCATTTTATCACACAAGTACACTTTTTAATATTCAATACCAGAGGTGGAAAGAGTACTGAAAATTTGTACTCAAGTACAAGTACAAGTAGTTGCTAAAATAATACTCGATTACAAGCAAAAGTACTGGTGTTAAAAATGTACTTATGTTAAAGTACAAAGTACCCCTCTCAAAAACTACTCAAGTACTAATTACTAATTACTTTTAGCCTGTGATTTTTATTTACTTTTATGGAAACCAAGTTATAAAAATGGTCTAATATGATTATTATTATTAATGAATTATAATGCAAAATAAATAAGCTTACAATGCTAAATCTTTATTACGGTATATGTGCTTGTCACCTGAGTAATGCTGAAGCTCATGTTTCAAGTGATGTTTTTAGTCAAATTATCGTGAGGTCTACCCAACTTTAAAAACAAAAACAACTGAACTATCACATATCACTGCAGAAACAAAGTTTCTATAAAACGTCTCCTTTCCTTCCTCTGTATAAGAACAACTCCTCCATGTGGGGTCATGGGCATTCGTCATCTGGTATTTCTTCTGAATTTTCAGTGAATTCAGTGTCTCGAATGTCCATGTCCATTATGGCAAAGTTCTTTGATAACACTAAAATACAAACTGAAGGACGTGTGAGGACGAATATAGCTCTCCAGGAACCGGGCTTTTTTCCCGCTCCAAATACAAGGGTTTTTATTGGCCCGCCCACGATCAGTTATTTCCATTGGATACCCAAATGCTGGTCAAAGATTTGAATAATTGTTGAATTCAAATTGTACAAGTACTTTGTAATTAATGGGATTTTTAAAGTAGTGAAGTACATTACTTAACTTAATTTGTACTCAAGTACAAGGAAAATTACAGACTAAAAAATGTACTCATAAAAGTACAAGTACACGAAAAAAACTACTTAATTACAGTAATCTGAGTAGTTGTAATTCGTTACTTCCACCTCTGTTCAATACAGTATAGCATGGATGGAGTGCCTTCTCCTTGAACATACAGACAGTCTCCTCATCCTCCTCAACTGATGGGCCTTCTCAAACTCAGTTAAACTCATTAGCTTACATAACTGATTTAAAAGGTCTCATACTCACAGGCAACATGATGTCTGGTGGATCCATAAAGCATACAGAATCTTGATAGAACATTTTTTTTTTTTTTTTTTAACAAAAATGCACCATTACAATAGCACCAGTACCACATGACATTACTGCTATGATGTACTTAGGCCTACAATGTAAAACACACACACACACACACACACACCTTTTATATACTCACTCCTTATACTACGTGACATCATTTTAGATGATGCCCTCCCCCCTCAGTCTTCTTTTTGGTCGCTTCAATAAAGAAAATAATTAACAAAAAACAAAACAAAAAAACCCTGAATAGTTGTAACTTCAAGCTGGCAAGATTTCAAGATTTACTTGCATTCAGACTATATTTTGATATTTTATTTTCACCTGCTGCCAGGTTCTTTTTCCTTCACTTAAGTTGCTGCTGCGTGAAAGCAATTAACGTTAGCCTACTGTTATTCACACACAAATTTTGCAATGTATTGTGACACACATTAAATGTTGAAGTATTTTAAATAGTTTACACCGCTACTTACGCATTGAGACGATCAGCAATTTCCTGCCAAACTTTCTCTCTTGCTTTATTTATTGCCGCTGTATTGACTTTTTTGGTGATGACATCTTTAAATTCTTCATTACATGTTTCCGTGAACATCGCTGCTCTATCTTTTCCTTTTGTTGCCATGGTAGCCCACAGTAAATCGATTGACCCATGCTCGACTTTTCAGGACTTTTAGAGAATGGCGTGCACGCGCAATTATCTAGACTATTTAAACCTGACTCAAATTAGTAAGATCATATGATCCTCAACTTACTGTTATGGAACCAATTTAAGCGCGGATGTTTAACTCGGCTCATTCAAGTCAGGTTTTGGACTTTAATCCCCGCTTTTCTAAGCGGCTTTTATGAAACAGCCCCCTGGTGCTCTAGAAAGTGTGTCCGCAAGCACTATGTATTTACCTGGCGTGTATATTAGGTCAAAATTAATAGCGCTGCAATGTCATCATCATCCGTTGGATTCTGGGCGACATGTCATTGAGATTCTTTTTACGGATTGATATGAGCGGTTTCTGCTGTGAATGTGGGCAGTCCATACACATAAGTGTGAAATTTTCCACACCCAAACACTAGGCCCAGCATCTCTCTCTCGATCTGAGCATAGCGTTTTTCAGTCTCAGTCAATGATCTTGAGGCATATGCTACAGGTTGCCATTTTTCTTCGTTCAATTGTAGCAATACGGCTCCTAGTCCGTCTTTTGATGCATCAGTGGAGATTTTAATTGGTTTTGTTGGATCAAAGTAGGTTAAAACTGGTTCAGCAGTCACAGTTCTCTTCAGTTCTTTCCATCCTTTTTTCATGTTTTGTTGTCCACTCAAATGCAGAATTGTGATGCAACAGTTCTCTGAGGCATTTAGTTTTTGAGGAGAGGTTGGGTATGAACTTACCCAGAAAGTTAACCATCCCCATTGCTCGCAACACTCCTTTTTTATCAGTTGGAGCTGGCATATTCAGTATGGCTTGCACTTTTGTGTTGTCTGGGAGTACGCCGTTTGCTGTGAGTTTGTCTCCCAAGAATGTCATTTCTGTCACTCCAACAAGACATTTCTCTCTTTTTAGTTTTAGTCCATACTTTTTCACTCTCTGTAACAGCTTCTCAAGTCTCTCATCATGTTGTTGTTTTGAGTTTCCCCAGACAACTAAGTCATCAATGTACACTCGTGTTCCTTCCAGACCCTCTATTATTGACTCCATAGCTCTGTGAAAAATCTCTGGCACCGACTTGATGCCAAATGGAAGCCTCAGAAAACAGTAACGCCCAAACGGCGTGTTAAAGGTGGTGTCCATGCGAAGCATCTAGTTTGCTGAAGTAATTTTCACTGGCCATGTCGCTCAGGATTTCTTCTCGCTTAGGGATTTGATAATGTTCTCTTTTAATATTTTCATTCAAATCTTTAGGATCTAGGCAGACACGTAATTCAGAGGAGTTTCTTTTTTTAACACGTGATGGAATTAACCCAGTCTGTGGGCTCTTCCACTCGCTTGATGACTCCCATCTGTGTCATTCTGTTCAGTTCCTTTTTAAGTTCAGCTTTCAGAGGGGCTGGCACTCTCCTTGGGGCATGCACCACAGGTTAAGCATCTTCTTTGAGCTGTATTTTGTATGTGTAAGGCAGTGTTCCATGTCCTTTAAAGACCGACGAGTATTTGTTCCCAATACTTTTACTACCTTCGCTTTGTGATAACTTTTTAGTCTGATTGTCTATTTTTATGTTGTCGCTGTTGATCTGGTAGATCCTCTTGACTAGTCCAAGATCTTCAGATGCTTTGTCTCCAAGGAACGACTCGTGTCCAGTTGGCACTATAGTAAACATCAAGTTGTGTTGTCTGCCTTTTGCAGTTACTTTGAGCCTACAACCACCCATAGTTTGTATTGGCTGATTGTTGTATGCTTTTAATGACATTTCCTTGTCAGTGACTCTTTTTGGTTTCTCTGCAAGAGCTTTCAGATCATTTTCATTGATCAAGTTGGCTTTGGCCCCGTGTCAATTTTGAAGGTTACTAGTGTCCCATTGACTAACAGAGGTGCAGTCCATTTGTCATCTTTTACTGCACGTATTGACTGCTCTGTGTCACTAGCATTTTGGGCTGCACGTAGTTTTTCTCACACGACACCATTTTGATGAAAAATGAATCGCTCAAATCATCACTGTCATCTGGGTCTTCCTGCACTGTATTTGTTTTTTTTTTTTTTTTTGTATGACACATTCTCACATAGTGATTTTTGCTTTTTACACTTTGCACACGTTTTCGCAAATGCAGGGCATTGTCTTGGTCCGTGCATTTCACCACACTTCTTACAGTCAAACTGTGTTTGATCATCGTCTCTGTTTTTGTCTTTTTGTTTGAATTTGAACCGTGCTTTTCCTTTCATTTTCACTACATTCACGGATTCGCTTTCTTGGGATGCGGCTGCTTGAAAAGTAAGAGCATGTTGCTTTGCCAGCTCATTAGCTTGACATATCTTTATTGCACTTTCAAGTGTGAGATCAGTTTCCCTCAGCAGCTTTTCTCTTAGCTTCTTCTCATTTGTGCCAAATACAATCTGATCCCTAATCATTGAGTTTTTCAGATCACCAAAGTTGCAGGACTGAGCTTTTATTTTGAGATCGGTAAGATAATTATCAAACGACTCACCAGGCTGCTGGAGATGAGAACGAAATACGTATCTCTCGTAAGTTTAATTTTTCTTCGAAAGACAGTGATCATCAAAATTTTTAGGACCTCGTCAAACTTGTCTTTATCGTCGGGTTCATTATATACAAAGGTGTTGAATACCTCAATAGCTTCCGCTCCGGCAATGGTTAGCAAAAGGGCTATTTTTCTTTCTTCCTCCCGACGATCAACTCCTATACCGCGGGCAATGTAGAGCTGAACAGTTCTTTTCTTTACCAATAACTCCTGGTACCATGTAATGTTCTGCTTTATATTATTCAATAAAGACACTCATGAACATTTCTGCTGCTAGCTCCATGTTTTACCAGGCTCTCTTTATTTTGGTGTCTCAACACTTGTCTTGTTCACTGCATGTAACTCAACTCAACAGGAAAGGCTATACTGCCACCTTGGTTACTCAATAGAATGCCTATCTTTACAGGAGGTACAAATGTCTGTCTGCACTTCAGAGTCTCTACACGATCCCATTCGAGAAATAAGGGTCTTATCTAGCGAAATTGTTCACTTAAAAAAAAAAAAAAAAA